>APFE030014868.1:27121-51675 GCA_000404065.3 Pinus taeda | reverse complement strand
CTATAGTTATTTAAAATATAGTCAACTATTATCTATTACTCGATTATTTTATTAATATATATTTATAAAATGGTCAATTTACGTTTATTAAAAAAAAAAGTCGAATTAACTAATTTGAATAAAAATAAATAAATAAAATTAACAATTAAATAAATAAATATTTTGGTCTAACTAGTCGTTTCTCGGTCAAATTCTAGTTGTTACGTGGATATTCTGCCCGATCTATTTATATTGCATAGCAAGATCTACTCATTCAACTTGTCCTGATGATGAACCACAACTGTTGGTTCGAAACGCGTCAACAAAACTATCTCTATGTGATTTTCGCCGAAGATTCTTCTCTAAATTGATATGGATCACAGAAGCCTAAATTCAATAATTTACAAATTTGTTAAACTTGTGAAGAGTTACACTACTTATTTTTTTAAGTCAATTTATTGTTTTGGTTTTTTTGCTATTACATTTTTTGGGTTATTTTTATCTTTTGGGTTTTATTTTTTAAAAATATATTTCTGCCTATCTTAACATTGGGATTATAAATGTGACATGTATCTCATTCCTAACTTAATTTAATTATCTTAACCTAAAAAAATATTTAATACCATTGCTATTAGGTTCAGTCAGCGTAGATATTTATGATACACAATAAATTATATATGTTGTTAATTTTTATTGTCACATAAATATATGACAATCATTGTTTAAGGAGTTAAATTTTGATTGGACAAAATTTGTCTTGGGAATTTATGTTTGGCATCAAATTTAATTCCCTAGCAAGGTTATCAGTACACCACCATGCTATACAATACTTTGAAAACACTTGTCTTGGGCTTCACCCTTCGAATGGTATGGACAATATTACGAGTGGTACAACTGGGACTTGATTTGGCCCTTCCTCCTCTAGGGTTACGATTGGACGGCCCAACTGCGTCCTTGCAATAAGGGGTAACTGATTTTCTACACCATAGTGAGATGTTGGTCATTCATCCCTTCTCAACACAGCAACGCTCCGCCGACAAGGTTTCATACAATTTTCTCTAGGTGAGGCTATACACCCTATAGGTCTCAATACTATATCTTTTGAGAATTTGGTTTAGTAAGGTTTTACATCGTGCTTCACACAAGTGTGCTCAAGCCCTCCCAGATCTACCTGCACTTTCAACCAAAGAAAATTTACAGGTGTTCGAGTTGGGGTTTCAAATGGTAAGACCCGGTATCACTGCATCCTTTCCTTTTGTTTCCGCTATGGCACTGTTAATTCAAGCCCACCATTGGCAAATCATTTTTTTTCCTCTCGGCAGGCTATGCTCAAATACCCTCTCTTCTTCGCGCATTCTTTGCACATGTATAATATCACCTTGACCATTTGATTATAGCCTTAGGTAGTTGTGGCAGCCGCTTCCTACCCATTGCTAAGCTAATGTGATTATTGGTTGACAATTACAGGTATATGTTCGCACCCTCTCAAGATTGAAAACTTCTAGACTCCAACCAAAATGTGACCTCCTAACACACAGGTATTTTCTGGAATTTTTCCCATATTATCTTGTCAGCATGCAGTATGTGATGATGTTTTGAAGATTTTTTAATCTTTTCCATAGTCGTGTCTAGGTGAATAGCTCTTTCAAGTAGAGTTCAATGCTTCTAAGGTTGAGCGAATGGTTTTCCTGAGTGTTATCTTAGGGTGCTCATTTATTTCCTACCAATGTTTAGTGTGACCTTTTGGTATAGGCTTCTTGTTGCACACAATAACTTTTTGGTAAAGAGAGATTAATTTTTGTTTTGTTATGTCCAAAATACAAATGGGTTTGATATTAAATTACTTGGGTTCCACCCTGTGCTTAAGAGCTAATACTGTAAATTATCAGGTACTCCTTTTATCGATACTCCAAGAATTTACAAGTTGAAAATGCAGTCTTTTTGTCTTTTCACTATGTCTACCACTACTATTGTTGTTTTCCTCTGCTATGTTATGGCATTCAATTATGTTAACAATATTTCTTTGTTTACTTCTAAATATTGTCCACATTTAATTTACTTTAATTATTGCCTCGGCTCATATACGGGGTTAATCTCAAATTGTTTCTTGGCCCACGGGATACAGCTATCCGAGTAGTGGATTGTCCCTCTGTGGATTGAACCGGAGGGGACTAACCTTACTCCTGCCACATTAGTGTGCAATTAGTTGGTTTTATGCAAGTAGTATTTACTATAGCTATGGTATTTCTTTTAGATGTTTCCCTAGTGTTCCAAGTAAACAATATATCATCTTCCTTGCATTCTTAAATTTACAGAAAATGTCCCTTCCAGATGCATTAAAGAAACCCTCTCTTTTCTTAATTCTAACAGAGAAATAAATGTACAATTTACCACTAACAAAGTACATTCAGAACACTTTTCTGTGAATTTCTTTGCAGTCGAGAAGTTCCAATGGAGATGATCTCCTCCCTACCAACGTGATTCGCAAGGGAAATCCTGAAATGCATTGCTGCTACAACAGGTTTAATGTAACTTTCCTCTACCATTTCCATTTCAGTTTACATTTTACACTCATTTGTACAATCTTATAATTGTAGGCAATAACGATCAAAGAATTATGTACTACTTTTCATAAACAGAATTCTTTACATGCATTGTAATTGCCCAAATGTAGTTGTCTACTCAACAATTTTAATGTAGTAATAAATCAATACTTATCTATAGAATTTTCTGATACAAATATAAGAGGGTTTGACAGATTCCTCTAGCATAAACAGACCTCTTGTTAATTAATATTATTATTTTCTTTTTTCTCTCGTACTTATATTTTCTTTCTTTACTAGTTGATTAATCATAAAACTTTCGTATTCCAATACTTTGTTTCCAAAAGTATGATACGACCATGCAGCAAGCCCACTTATTTTCTTAATTTTCACTATCAAAACTTGGGGTTGTTTCCATGGATCTTGGCACCCTTTGGTTGGGTCAAGGAACCATTCTAAACTGCATATGACTTGGGTACCATATCAGTTTTCCATTATATTGAAATTGATAACAATGTTACATCATTTACTTTATTCAATTAGATTTCTAGTCCTTCCATAAAATCAGTTTATTAATTCGTTTACAGAAACATTCCATAGATGCAATTAACAAAAATATTTCATAATTGTCATTTACAGAAAGACATAATGCATAGCTTATAATAAATATCAGCCATAATAGCACAAAAATACTTATCTACTCAAGATTAACAAGTTACCACAGGAAATCACTAGGGAAATGTGAATGCTCCTCCAAACCATTGAGCCTAGTATCACCTCTAGCACTCCCCCCAAGTTGATTTCCCCTTCAGGACAAATTTTCTTGGACAGATACTGAATCAATTCTACACATAAATTCCATTAGCCCCATCCAACTCAAGAATTTATGTTCGAAGTTTCACAGGTTCTCAGGCCTGTACAAAAATTCCAATGGTCACAACCACTTCAAGAATATATCTATGGCAACATCCTGCCTTACCTCAACAGCATCTTGTCTTGGTAATAAGTTTCATTCTCCTCTTTTTTTATTGCCTTGGGTTCTTCTCCACCCTCTTAGCTCTCTCTTTTCCCAACTGAGATATTTATCTCTAGGGAGAGGAGTAATTGTCCATTAACTGCCTAATGGGTAAATCCTCATTTAGCATTTTTACCTTCCCGTAATTCCTTGGCTGACCATAACTAATCTCATTAATTTAATGAATAAAATATTTGTTTCCAACATTATATCAAGCCTTCTTTGGCCCACATTCTACCAATTACATTTTAGTAAAATTAAAGTAGAATATTGTTTATTCATTGAGGGGTGTTAGGTCTTCCCCCCTCGAGTGAAACACCATCCTCAAAAGTTTCCTAGCCTTGAAGACAGCTGATATATGCCTTGCACATAAAATATTTAACAAAAATTTCCAAGTTGGAGTGCTTCTTCCGCACAGTAATCTAGATGACAACTTGCTTCTTGGACCACCTATGGCATAATTTTTTTTCTTTGAGCAAGGATTCGACCCATCGCTTCACCTCGTTCAACCTACAGCCACAAGCATTGTGGCAATCATTAATTTGCATCACACATTATTTAAGATTATATATTCATACATGTCAAACTTTATTACAAATATTATCAGTTGTTCAAATGTACCCAGTAAGGGTCACTAATTTGCATCACAACCCCACTAGGGTCACCAGTTTGCACACAATAGGAGTTAGTAGCATCTTGGTAAACTCCTTTGTTTAAGACAGATTTTTTTACTTTTATTTTTTTTAGTGACCTACTTGGTAGTAATATTTCAAAAATCATTTGTCTTTGTCCTTTATGAAAGATTGCAGCTCATGTATTATCATATTAAATGGTACTATTAAGCCTTTCCAACCAAAGTTTAGGATTTTTTTATATTTATGGTTCCTCCGGGACTTAGGATTTTGTATTGGTGTTAAAACATCATTTCCTCTTTCTTACACAGGTGTATATTTGGTTTTGAACCCCATAGAGCCTAATGGTTTGCAGAATCTGTGGTCTACTTAGAAGACCTTTCCCTTATAGGGAAATAAATTTTAGTTGGTGCTTGTTTTCATAGATTTATGCATTTGAGTGAATCCCTACTGGGTGTTATGCATAACTCACTCATTTTGTTCAAAAACTTATTTTCTTGTAATGTTATATTTTCTGAAAATAGGGGCAAGTTCCCTCTTTGAATGATGGGAAAACTCTTGCAGTTTTAATTGTCAATATCGAAGCTAGGTACTCTCAGCCATTTTACTCTTCTTAATCTTATTGTAAAATGTTTTTAATGTTCTTCTGGTATATAAGAAGTGTCGAGGCATATTAACAATGTGCTTTTCTATTTTCATATGTGTGCCAATTTTGGATTTTGTATCTATTTTTCTGCAAGGAATTATCATATGAATTTTTGTGGATGTTAAAGCTATATTTATTTTATTTATACTTGGTAACATTTATACACAATAGATATCATCTCTTCGATGATCTCATGATAATTACAAAGTTAATTGTTAATGATAAGATTCATCTTCTGGCTTGCTGTGTTCAGTCTTGAATGGTTGGGTTTCATGGTAAGAACAAACAATAATAGAAATTAAACCTTGTTCAAGGTTCAACCCTTGGTTTGGACGAAGTCATTTATGGTTTTCACGGTTGCTTCTGGTGACTAGATTAATGGATTACCATGGCCAAACCCTCGACCCTAGTTCCAAACCTAGTTCCAAATTTCTCTTTTCCTCGACTTTCTCATAAATCTTCTAGTATGTAATTTTTTTTTCAACAACAGATTGTTCCTATGGGCTCAATGGTCCTTCCTAGTTGTACAGAATTTTTATACAAACCCTTATAGAAACTATTAACAGCATACCATGGTTTCCCATCATTAATCTACCTATGTGACTCATATTCCTTTTACTTTATCTTTTAATTAGCACACTTGTACTTGACTTTCATTTAGATGAATTTGTTACTTTCCTAAACATTCCTACTATTTAACACGAATCTATAATTAACAACACAATGAATATATATATGTATATATATTTTATATTTCTTTACTTTGCTTTTCTCATACCACCAGGATTTAATAGCACAGGAGAATATCAACATAGTCACCAAGGTTCTCAATAGTACTTTGTTAACTTGCCTCACTTATAATTTCCTCTTAATATTCATTTTGGTGTTAATTAGGGTATCTAGACAATCCTTTTCCCTTCAATAAATCATCTTCATGTGGTTGCCTTATCATGGTAACGTGTAAGCAAATTTGTTCTAGTCATCGATTAGCATTTAACTTTAAATTTTGTTAATATTAAATGCCAATATCTATTATTTATAGTTATCATCAAATTGGATTCTCTTCCCATTCTTTAAAGCATGATACGACAAGGAGTTCTTCAAAATAAATATATGTTTAGTGTTTGTCCTCTCCATATTTAATGATTTTGGTCATAATTTTATAGCGAAGGTATCCAATTAGCAAGGGCTATAATTTATAACTATGTCATTCGATGTAAATATAATTCCATACCATTCTAGTAAAATCCCCTAGTCATTTCCATGCATTTACTTATTTTATCAACTTATCTCAAGTCTTTCAGATGTTATAGTTATCTCTAATTAGTCAAATTTGTGTTGTCATTTCGCTTTGAATCTCTTCAAGCTTATTCAATTACAGGATGGTTATAAAATAGCAATTAGTGAATCATTCGAGGATACCAAATCCTTGATCCCTTTTCCCATGCAAGGGAAGGAATTTTTCTAAGCTACCTAGATTCCTTTACCATTTTCATATTCTAATTTCTGATCTTAACTACTTGTACTTACAAAATTTTAACCGGGTGCAGGTACCTCCTCTGGGTCACTGCAGAGATATTCGGATGTGCATTCGTGTTTATTATTCCCTGCCCTCCGGGCTGGCAGGGACTATAGTAATCGATTTGGGTTGATAGCATTAGTCTGACCCGAAAATCAATAAACTTATTTGAACTTAAAACAAATTTTCTTCGGATGCGATACAATATTTTATATTATCCTTTGCTTTTAACCAATCAAAAGCATTTTCATCTTATTAGTCCCTGCCCTCCGGGCTGGCAGGGACTATAGTAATCGATTTGGGTCGATAGCATTAGTCTGACCCGAAAATCAATAAACTTATTTGAACTTAAAATAAAGTTTCTTCGGATGCGATACAATATTTTATATTATCCTTTGCTTTTAACCAATCAAAAGTATTTTCATCTTATTTGGCCTCAAAACGAGGTATGGAGGCTCAAAAGTTAGGAAACAATGGGCAGAAGTACAAGTAATTAGAGCAATTCGAACGCTTGATGAAGTAATGCTATGTTCGCCTTAGCATTAATCTCCAAACATTTAATGTTAAGAAAATGTATGGCGAACTTATGGCGTATGGCGTATTTTGTTTGAAGGTTGGCAGCTGTTGGCAGCTGTTGTGCATGAAGTGGTGTACGTGTTTGCCCAGAGTTATTTTAGGCACCGCCTTGTTCAGACTCCACTGCCATATATTCCAGAGATCCTTGTTCAGACTCCACTGGCGTATATTCCAGAGATTCAGCATCGTCTTCGGCCTCTTCAAGAGTTAGAGGAATGCAGCGAATTCATATGCTGGCAACGAACAGTAAGAACAGTAATGTGCTGGCAACGAACAGTAAGAACAGTAAGTAATGCAAAAAGCTTAGTAACTTATGTGACCTGTTATTGACTGCTAATCAATAGCTGAGTATTCCTATCTCTCATTCATCTTATAATGAAATTAACATACTCGACTCAAGCAAATTGTTGACATGATTCTATAACTGAATATCTTACAGGAATTTATGATTAGAATGCAACCAATAAATATCACATAGCCAAAGGCTTAAGGTACACTTCTCAACACTTCCCTATTTTTACTTCTTCGGAGAGTAATGGTGTTTAATTTGATCCCTATTTTTACTTCTTCGCAGAGTAATGGTGTTTAATTTACTATTTTCTATTTTCACATTTCTCGATTCATGGAGTTTAATTGTTTAAACTTTAAAATATTTTAGAATTTTTTAAAAAGGCAAAAACTATTCTAAATTTCTAGCTAGCTGAATATATTAATAATTATTGCAATTTGCTTTACTATTATCTGAAAAAAAATGTGAACAAAAGATTTTTAAATTTCTAGCTAAAAAAGGTAACGAAGAAGATTAGATCTAAAACGGGTGGATATAAACATATAAAATATAGTCGAATGAATAATCACAGGTTTTAATGGGGTTGTTACTTGAATTTCAACGCTATTTCAGAAGAATCGTATGGATTCCTGGTAAACTGGTTCAATACGTTTCCTCAGTATAAATTTCGAAAGTTTTACATTGCAGGCGAAAGCTATGCAGGTATATAGTTTCCACTACCTAAGGCAACTGAACTTCTTTACTTTGCTGGGTTCTCCGATTCTTAACAGGGGAAGGAAGATTGCAACGGGACAGGGAAGATTACTAGATTAGACTCTGAGTTTTTAGATTGTGGCAATGCTCAATGTTTGGGTTATTTTTTGGCCTCAAAATGAGGTATGGAGGCTCAAAAGTTAGGAAACAATGGGCAGAAGTACAAGTAATTAGAGCAATTTGAACGCTTGATGAAGTAATGTTATGTTCACCTTAGCATTAATCTCCAAACATTTAATGTTAAGAAAATGTATGGCGAACTTATGGCGTATGGCGTATTTTGTTTGAAGGTTGGCAGCTGTTGTGCATGAAGTGGTGTACGTGTCTGCCCAGAGTTATTTTAGGCACCGCCTTGTTCAGACTCCACTGCCATATATTCCAGAGATCCTTGTTCAGACTCCACTGGCATATATTCCAGAGATTCAGCATCGTCTTCGGCCTCTTCAAGAGTTAGAGGAATGCAGCGAATTCATATGCTGGCAACGAACAGTAAAAACAGTAATGTGTTGGAAACGAACAGTAAGAACAGTAAGTAATGCAAAAAGCTTAGTAACTTATGTGACCTGTTATTGACTGCTAATCAATAGCTGAGTATTCCTATCTCTCATTCATCTTATAATGAAATTAACATACTCGACTCAAGAAAATTGTTGACATGATTCTATAACTGAATATCTTACAGGAATTTGTGATTAGAATGCAACCAATAAATATCACATAGCCAAAGGCTTAAGGTACACTTCTCAACACTTCCCTATTTTTACTTCTTCGCAGAGTAATGGTGTTTAATTTGATCCCTATTTTTACTTCTTCGCAGAGTAATGGTGTTTAATTTACTATTTTCTATTTTCACATTTCTGGATTCATGGAGTTTAATTGTTTAAACTTTAAAATATTTTAGAATTTTTTAAAAAGGCAAAAACTATTCTAAATTTCTAGCTAGCTGAATATTTTTATAGTTATTGCAATTTGCTTTACTATTATCTGAAGAAAAAAATGTGAACAAAAGATTTTTAAATTTCTAGCTAAAAAAGGTAACGAAGAAGATTAGATCTAAAACGGGTGGATATAAACATATAAAATATAGTCAAATGAATAATTGCAGGTTTTAATGGGGTTGTTACTTGAATTTCAACGCTATTTCAGAAGAATCGTATGGATTCCTGGTAAACTGGTTCAATACGTTTCCTCAATATAAATTTCGAAAGTTTTACATTGCAGGCGAAAGCTATGCAGGTATATAGTTTCCACTACCTAAGGCGATTGAACTTCTTTGCTTTGTTGGGTTCTCCGATTCTTAACAGGGGAAGGAAGATTGCAAAGGGACAAGGAAGATTACTAGATTAGACTCTGAGTTTTTAGATTGTGGCAATGCTCAATGTTTGGGTTATTTTGATTTTCTGTGCTTTATTATTTTGCTTCTGGTCTTTATCTGTAATTTTATGTTATTTTAATGGTAGATTTATGAACATACTGTAGTGAATGAACTCAAAGAACAGAGAAAGATGCCTGACCTGAAGAATCAAGTTGGTTCGGTAAATCTTCGAAGGACTTGCCCATATCTGCCGATGAAATTATAATGCAAAGCTATATACCATGGGAAATCTGAAAGTTTGTAACCAACCAAGTTATGATATCAAAAAACCAGAAATTGCAAAAATCGCTACTACAAAACATTTATAATTTCCAGTAGTAAAGATCAAACAGGCCACCAATGGCGGGCATTATTATTCTTTGTGCATCCGTGCAGTAATTGTAGATGGTGTAGCGCTTCCACCATTTCAAGAACCGCCATTGCTGTCTATCCAGGTCTCTGAACTTCACCTGATCCCACGACCGCGACGCATGCATAGCGCACAATGATTGCGTAGAAGAAGCATCAAAATAAACTCGTTGCGCCCCTTCGCTGCCTCCAACAATTTGTCTGCTAAATCGAAACCCTCCTCCACATTTGACAGCTAGAGCCTCCACTGCGGGATAGCTAGACTCCACTGCGCTTCCTCCTCTGCACCAGCTGAATCGATGGAGCCGCTCGAATCCTCTACATGGCCTCCAACAATTTGTCTGCTAAATCGAAACCCTCCTCCACATTTGACAGCTAGAGCCTCCCCTGCGGGATAGCTAGACTGCACCATGCTTCCTCCTCTGTACCAGTTGAATCGATGAAGCCGCTGACAAAAATGTGTCTATGCGGACTCTTTCTCCAGTGCTGGATAGAAACCTCCGATATGAATAATTTCTTTTATTCCTCCTCTTTTGTGTGGCATACAATAACAGTTTCAGAAAATGGGCACAAACAGAACTCTGTGCAAGGGATTGAAAATGTGGTCTCAACTCAATAGTGTGAACCCCTCAACGTGCTGGATGAACCCATATGAACAGTGAATGGACTTCCGATGCCTGGTTCGATTTGCAAATGAGACAGATGAGGGGGGACCTTCACGTACTTGTCACGGTTGTCCTGCGCCACGTTTCGCTCATGCATTATGCTTGAGCTAGTGGTAATGTATAATGGACTAACAAGTGGCTAGAAGGTGAATGACCGCCAATCTATGGTTTTCTTTCCCTGCCGTGTTTTGTTCAATGTTTGACTCTGAAATAACATCCACGTATAAGGTTATAACCTTATATCGTAATCTATGTAAAAATTTAGTAATATATATAGTTTGCATTTAACAATTAAAGTTTACACAGTTTACTGTTTTGAAATCTAAATCAAAATCTGCAATACAAAAGTTAAAGCAAAATTTGTAATAAAAAGTTAAAATAAAACTTATAAAATAAATGAAAAATAATAAACTATTTTATTTTTTTTTTATTAATTTTAGTAATGGTTTTGATTTAGTTATTCGTTAATTTAAATATTTAATTTAAATTACATAAATTTATATGGTATAGTAACCGGGTATTTCACTGTTAATCTAGTCAACAAATAGTCATATTTGACGATAAGAGTTCAACCCAAAGTGTTTTAATTGTCTAAACGCTATAACGATAAAAGAGACGCGAGGACCCGGGCTGTCTACTAGCCAGTCGTTGGGAAAATTACTAGTCCCCATTTTCCTCAGACAAATAAATTAGGCTGCACTCCTAATAAGAACAAACATTTATTAGAGATTCACAAATTAACTATCAACACATATTTTCCGATGCTTATATACATGTCTTTATAGTGGTGCTTAGAAATTAGATAGGTACTTACCAAATTCATGATTGTCAGTTCAAGATTTTCCTACCAATTTTGTACTCACCATAGTGTCTATAGTTCCATCGAGAACGCATGATTTTACTACCGAAATAAGGACATCATGCGTTTGGTGCGCCTCAACATACCATTTCCGACGACCAAGGCAAACCAATTCACACAATTTTCATGACTTACAATGAAGCCAACTCATATTCTCATTTATATAAAGTCTGACCGGTGCTCCTGAAATTCAGACTTCTATTTTTTCTAATATAATATCAGAGCCTTAAGGCTGATATTCATTGATGGGCTATCGAGTTTATTGTCGTTGAATCTTAAATCGTGAGTGTCTCCATTAGGTCCTCATTGTTATCCACAGAATGGCATCAAGTTTTGTAGCGTAAGAGTTCGATGGCTGGTGGAAATGAATACGCAGTTCTTATTGTGGTTGTTTAATTTTCTTGTTGCATACATTTGTTTAGAAAACATGATGCGATGGGATTTTCGCGATTCCTTCTTTGAAGTGGAATAATTCTTATATTTCTGACGCATTAAAAAGTTCCAACGCCGATTTAAGATCAAGATGTATGATTAAGGATGCAGCAGCCTTTGTATGCCCAGAAACTGGTTTGGACAATGTGGATGAATAGTCAATGCCATCTTGACGTTATTAATTATGCTCTAATGATGCAGATCTGATTTGTACATGGTGGAGCACTCATGGTTATTCACTGAATATTGCAAAGCTTCACATCGGTAGTGTTGTCCATTTTAGGGCTTTGCAAACTCGGAAACTATCCACAAACGACGGGGTGCAATGTTCTGGGAGGGAGTGCTCAGCCTACCCTGGTTGCGAACATTAATCTGAGCTTTTACATAATCGGAATGCCCGTAGGCCTCGTTATGAGATTCCATCAAGACCTGGGTTTCGTTGGATTTTGGGTGGGATTATTGGCTGCACAATTCTCCCGTCTAGCATTCATACTCTCATACCCTCTTCAAATAAAATTCAAGCACAACCCATTCTTGGTTTCACAATGGATCGTTCGGGGAAGAACTCCACCTGTGGCCTCACTGCTCTGCATGGTGGATTGCCTACATACACCCGTCAACGCCCAGGAACTTTCAGATACGGGCTGGGTAGCATTGCTCAGAATATGACGGCGGCTAAGAGCAGGGTCTTGGATCCTGGATGTGAGCTGCGTCCCATTGGATTCACGTTTTCTGTGTTTCTTATGCTTGCGGGCTTACTGCAGAGATATTGGGGTGTTTACTATACCTGCACTGGAATGTACCAGTTCTCAATCGAACTCTATGTCATCATTTACGATTTTTACCAAATCCATAACTATAAAGGCTTGTAAGACTACATCAAATTTACCTTATTGTTTTCAACAAAGAAATAACAGTCGAAATGGAGTAATAACCATTGAAAGAGCATCACAAATTTATTACGAAAATATCCACCATTTTAAATAAGTTTTCAATATGGATTCCTCCTAGAGAAAGAGAACATATATACTATCCTAGACAACTCATGGATCCAAATTTTATACCCTATTGTTCTATCACCATTGCAAATAAAAAACCCTCAGGATGAATCAACCCTCGATAAGCAAAATCTAAGCTAGGAAATTTTGGTCTAAGCCATCAAGGTCTGAGCAACAAGACGCATCCCTGAGGCATCATCGTGGGCATAGACAGCTATTGCACACAGCAAAATCAAATCATCTTCCGCACACGACAGCAACAACAACTAGAGCAGAATGTAGGAATAATTGCCATTGTACGATAGCAGCAAGAACCAGAGCAGAATGTACAAATATTTGCCTTTTATCGGCACAGTTGTCATAGTTATTTTTAACTCACACTGAATCTTAATTACTTACCATTGTCATAGTTATCTTTAACTCTTAATTACCATTGTCATAGTCTTTAACTCTTAATTACCATTGTCATAGTTATCTTTAACCGATACTGAACTGCCAACTATATAAGAAAATACATGTTACAAGCCCGTGGCATATATCAAATATAACCAAAGTTTGACATAGCTCCTCGTGGAATCTTCGTGATATACGATTTGACTTTAGAATATGACATTGTCATAAGATTTCTCTGCGCCAAGTTTATTTGCAACCTAACAAACAAATCGACGACTCAGAACATTCTAGATCAACGGTTTCTGATGGCACACTGCTTAAAGGAAGTTAATGACTCATGTGCTGTCGGGGGGCAGTTTTTCAGAAACCACCATTAGCACGATCTACGACCATGATTTAATACGACATCGCCCATCATCACTTCCAGAAACCACCAGAAGTGATCCTGAAAGAGGTCTTTATAATCCGTTTGTATATGAGTTAAACAATTTTTATAATTGTTTCCAAACTCAGTTTTGTAAACCGTTTAACTATTACGGGCATATATGTCACAAACGGTGGCTTGAAGCTCCAGCAAACGTTGCTTGAGATTCCCATTGCTGCCAGAGAAACTATCGAGGAAATTGTACTGGTTCGTGATGGTCGCGCTGCTACCCTTTCACTCCCGCCTTTACCTTAGATAGGTCTGGCTGGCTTTCTTTTGTCTATGCCTTAGCTACTGATGTTTCTACTGGTACGCCTATCCCTTTGTCTATGCCTTAGCTACTGATGCTTCCACTAGTACGGGTTATGTAACAGCCTCTGTACTGGTTCGTGATGGCCGCACTGCCAGATACGCTGCGGGCTTCTACTGGTACGGGTTACTTAATCGACAATATCAACTCTGTACTAGTTCGTGATGGCCGCGTTGCGAGATACGCTGCGGGCTGGGGCATGGACTAGCTGCCCCGCAGCCCGTCTTGTTTAATATTAGGGAATACTCCATATACTATTACCATGCTTTTAAGTTTATTGATTTCTTCCGAGATTAATTTCTTTTGTCCCACCTTATCTTTATTTGCAACTTTTCAATTACCGCTCACATTATAAATCTCCACACTAATGGTTGTAACCATTGTGTCCATTATTTTACTATGGTGACCATTCTCTTGTGGCTCTATTTTCAAAGGCTTTCCTGGGTAGAGGTTCATTATCTCCTTAACAGTTTGGGTTTTATTTCCATTATTGACATATAATTCTTATCTTTTACTTTCATTACTGGCAATAGTTGCTATATCAAACAAAGGAATTCCGACCATCCTCATCATGGATTCATATTTTGTTATCAAGGACATTCTACGTCTTCCTTCAACTTGGATAATGATTATCCTTAAGTTTGCTTGACCAACTTCTTTAGGTATATGTGCATACCCTACACTTTGCTTGATGTATAATATGGTTTCTTATTTTTTTTCTTTCTTCTTTTTTATTCAAATGGATCCAAAGTAACCTATACAGATTTAATCCTTATTCCGAATTTCAAGCTGTCTCCAGGCTGCTAGGCTATACCCAGCTTGGCCTAGAGGCTAGGATAAACACTTACAATGTTAAATATTCCATTATCCCAATTAACATATTTCCTTTGATTAGTTGTTTCTCGTTTAGTATAGCCAATGTTTCCACATTTGTGGACAAGGTTCTCTATCTTATACAATGTTGGTTTCCTTTCCCTTAATATTTTTTGTGCAAGTTTTAGTGTAGATAATATAGTCATGCTTTCGTTACTGTACATGCGAGTTTCCTTGGTAAGAAATTAATTCTTATGTCACTCTTTATTGTTTTGATATGATAGGTGCGATATATTGAAGGTAGCAATTAAATGTTGCTTACTTGATATCAATATCATTTGAATTGTTGTATGCCCAACTCTTAATTAACATCTCAGAAATATTGTTTTTTCACAACTATTAACAGACATTCATCCTACTGATAACCCCCACAAATGTATGGATACTTTACTTGTTTATTTTTGTACATATACCAATTTGTTGGTGTTTTCCATTTCGTCATTGCTTCACTTCATGATTTCTTCCTTATCCAAATGAGTGATGGAATATGTTATAACTTTTACTGAATTATCAAAATAAATCTTTCAACAGTTGCTTGTCCACTTATGTGCTCAATAGGACAATCTTTGTATATAAGGTGGGGAAAGAATTCTTAGTCACCAGTCAATCAATACTTGGATAATGAATATTGTTGATAATTAAGATCAAACAGTGTAATTACATTAGTACATTCCTAATAGAATTGTTTGCTTCTCTTTCCCTTAATCAGACGTTGAACCCTTCAGCTCTGATACCACTTGTAACATGCCTCTCATTCCTAAATTAATTTAATTATCTTAACCTAAAAAAATTGTATATATTTAATACAACTACTATGATATTTGTGTTGTTAATTTTTAATGTCACATAAATATATGACAATCATTGTGTAAGGAGTTCAAACTTCAATTTGGCTTGGAAATTTATGTTTGGCATCAAATTTAACTACCCATTAAGATTATTGGTACACCACCATGCTATACAGTACTTTGACAACACTTGTCTTGGACTTTGGCCTTTGAATGATCTCGATGCTATTAAGGGTGGGACAGTTGGGGATTGATCTGACCCTTCCTACTCTAGGGTTATGATCGGATGGCCTAGCATCTTCCTTGCAACAAGGGGTAACCAATTTTCCACACCATGATGAGATGTTGGTCATTCATCCCTTCTCAGCACCGCAACGCTTCGCCGACATGGTTTCATACAGTTTTCTCCAGGTGAGGCTATACACCCTACAGGTCTCGATACTACATCCTTTGAGAATTTTGTTTAGCAACGTTTTACATTGTGCTTGACACAAGTGTGCTCAAACCCTCCCATATGTGCCCACACTTTCAACCACGGAAAATTTACAGGCATTCGAGTTCGGGTTTCAAATGGTAAGACCCAGTATCATTGCATCCTTTCTTTTTGTTTCCGCTGAGACACCATTAATTTAAGCTCACCATTGGCACATAATTTTTTTTTCCCTCTACGTAGGCTCTGCTCAAATACCCTCTCTTCTTCACACGTTCTCTGCACAAGTATAATATCACCCTGACCATTTGATTATAGCCTCAGGTAGTTGTCACAGTCGCTTCTTACCCATTTCTAAGCTAATGTGCTTATTGGTTAACAATTACAGGTATAAATTCGCACCCTCTCAAGATTGAAAACTTCCATACTCCAACCAGAATGCGAACTCCTAATGCACAGGTATTTTCTGGGAGGTTTCCCATACTAGCTTGCCAACATGCGAGTATGTCGTTCCGACGAGTTTTTAATATTTGCCATACTCGTGTTTAGGTGAATAGCTATTTTGAGCAAAGTTCAACGCTTTTGAGGTTGAATGAATGGCTTGCCTGAGTGTTAACTGGGGGTGCTCATTTATTTCCTACCAGTGTTTAATGCAGCATACCGGTACAGGCTTCTTAATGCACACAGTAAATTTTTGGTAAAGAGACATTAATTTTTGTTTTGTTATGTCCGAAATACAAATGGGTTTGATATTAAACTACTTGGGTTCCACCCTATGCTTAAGAGTTGATATTGTAAATTATCTAGTACTCCTTTTATCCATACTCCAAGAATTTACTGGTTGAAAATGCGGTCTTTCTGGCTTTTCACTATGTCTGCCACTACTATTGTTGTTTTCGTCTGCTATGTTATGGCATTCAATTTTGTTAACAATATTTCTTTGTTTACTTCTAAATATTGTCAACATTTTATTTAATTTAATTGTGGCCTCAAGTCATATACGGGGTTAATCTAGAACCGTTTCTTGGCCCATAGGGATACTGC
The DNA here is from genome assembly GCA_000404065.3 of Pinus taeda. Classification (NCBI taxonomy): domain Eukaryota; kingdom Viridiplantae; phylum Streptophyta; class Pinopsida; order Pinales; family Pinaceae; genus Pinus; species Pinus taeda. The sequence goes on along the minus strand of APFE030014868.1, from coordinate 34,784 downwards.
TAATCGAGTAGTGGATTGTCCACTAACCTTACTCTTGTCACATTAGTGTGAAATTAGTTGGTTTTATGCAAGTATTATCACTACAAACATGGTATTTCTTTCAGATGTTTCCCTAGTGTTCTAGTTACACACTATATCATCTTCCTTGCATTCTTAAATTTACAGATTGTTTCCCTTCCTTCAAATGCAGAAAAGAAACATTTTCTTCTCTTAATTCTAACAGAGAAATAAATGTACAATTTACCACTAACAAAATATATTCAAAACACTTAACTGTGAATTTCTTTACAGTCGAGAAGCTCCAATAGAGATTCTCTCCTCCCTACTAACGAGATTCGCCAGGGAAATCCTAAAATGCACTACTGCTACAACAGTTATAATGTAACTTTCCTCTACCATTTTTGTTTCAGTTTACATTTTAGGCTCATTTGTACAATTTTTTAATTGTGTAGGCAATAACCATCAAAGAATTACATACTACTTTTCATAAATAGAACTCTTTACGTGCACTGTAATTGCCCAGATGTAGCTGTCTACTTAACAATTTTAATCCAGTAATAAATCGACATTTATCTACAAACTTTTCTGATACCAATATAAGAGGGTTTCACACATTCCTCTAGCATCAATAGGCATATTGTTAATTAATATTATTATTTTCTCTGGTACTTATATATTCTTCCTTTACTAATCTATTAATCACCAAAATTGAGTATTCCAATACTTTATTTCCAAAAGTATGATGTGACCATGCAACAAGCCCACTTCTTTTCTTAATTTTCACTATCAATGCATATGACTTGGGTACTATATCAGTTTTCCATTATATTTAAATTGATAATAGGTTTACATCATTTACTTTATTCAATCAAATTTATGGTCCTTTCACAAAATCAGTTTATTAAGCCATTTACAGAAACATTCCATAAATGCAATTTACAAAATTATTCCACAGAAAGACATAAGACATAGGTTATAAGAAATATTACTCAGAATCACACAAAAATACTTATCTATTCAAGATTAGCGGGTTGCCACATGAAATCACTAGAGAAAATTGAATGCTCCTCCCAACCATTGAGCGTGGTAACTTTTCTGATACTAATATAAGAGGGTTTTACACATTCCTCTAGCATCAATAGGCATATTGTTAATTAATATTATTATTTTCTCTGGTACTTATATATTCTTCCTTTACTAGTCTATTAATCACAAAAATTTCGTATTCCAATACTTTATTTCCAAAAGTATGATGCGACCATGCAACAAGCCCACTTCTTTTCTTAATTTTCACTATCAATGCATATGACTTGGGTACTATATCAGTTTTCAATTATATTTAAATTGATAACGGGGTTACATCATTTACTTTATTCAATCAACAAAAATTTCGTATTCCAATACTTTATTTCCAAAAGTATGATGCGACCATGCAACAAGCCCACTTCTTTTCTTAATTTTCACTATCAATGCATATGACTTGGGTACTATATCAGTTTTCAATTATATTTAAATTGATAACAGGGTTACATCATTTACTTTATTCAATCAGATTTATGGTCCTTCCACAAAATCAGTTTATTAAGCTATTTATGGTCCTTCCACAAAATCAGTTTATTAAGCCATTTACAGAAACATTCGAGTTGGTTTCCCCTTCAATACAATTTGTTTTAAACAGAGACCTAATTAGGTCTACACAGAAATTCCACTGGCCCTAGCCAACTCAAAAATTTATGTTCCGAGTTTCATAGACTCTCAAACCTGTACATAAATTCTAATGGTCATAACCACTTCAAGAATTTCTCTATGGCAGGACTCAAAAGTGTCATGTCTTGGTAATAAGTTTCTTTCTCATCTTTCTTGATTGCCTCGGGTTCCTTCCACCCTCTTGGCTCTCTCTTTTCCCAAATGAGATATTTATCTCTAGGGAGAGGAGTAACTCTCCATTAACTTCCCAATGTGTAAATCCATAAGTCAGTTCCAACATTATATTAGGCCTTCTTTGGCCCACATTCTGCCAATTACATCTTAGTAAAATTAAAGTAGAATATTTATTTATTCACCAAGTATTACAGTAAGTTTGAGCTGTGAAATTTATACCATATTTATACCATATTAATGTTACAGAAATATTTTTGTTCATTAAAAAAAAAACAAACCTTTCAAAAAAAATTATATGAAAATCCAAAAAAAGTGAGTTTTGTATGAACAGTCATTACAAAATCATCATGTGATTATTCTCTATCGAATCTAGCTATAAAGCTTTAAACTTATCTCTCTGTGATCCAGAAAATTTTAAATTGTAAATCTCGGTATTATATGGTATTTAAATTGCCAGGTTATCATCCAGAAAATTTTAAATTGTAAATCTCGGTTTTATATGGTATTTAAACTGCCAGGTTATCATCTACCAAAGCGCGTGCACAACCACCAGGAATAACACTGCAGGAAAATTTTAGAAAACTATATTCTGAGAGGTACATTGTTCTCTCTCAATACGCTCAACTTTAATAACTTAATTCGATGTTAACTATTGTTGATAAAAGAGAATATTTAATTGATTGATATCTATTTTTCCTTTATTAACGGCTTTGGATCGAAGAGCGTATTTAATTAACTGATATATATCAGGCTGGTGATGGCAATCCAAATCATATTAAAATAAAAATTGTAAGGTCATTCCTGAATTATTATTTATTAGATGGTTATTGCAGTAATGAAGTGCGGCATGAGATGCAACAAATTATCTGATCGGATGTAGTCCTAGAGAATTTAAAGTCTCACTTACAATTATGAAAGAAATACACTAAGTACTTAGTGATTTTATAATTACAGATATGAAGATAGTTCATATGTAACGAGTAATGAGAATGTAACACAATTTCAACAGGAAAATAAATTAATACTTAATATGATTGAGTCCAATTTTAGGTTATATTATATGCCATATTTTACATATATTGTATTGCTGCTAAGTGACATATATCTAATATATTTTTATTTTTTCTTTGAAGATATCATTACTTATTAAAATAAATGATAAGTTGAAATAAATTATAAATCTGTGTTTAAGATAATAAAGTTTTTTTATTAAATTTAAATTTATTTATTTTCAATATAATTGGTTTAGCTCTTATTATGTAATGATTATCTTGGATACTCTTATCAAAACATGTATATTTATTTTAAGATATAAAGGTATTTATATTTTTCTGCAATATTCTTACCCATAAATTTTATCACAATTTTTGAAATGTTGACACTATTCAAAGGCAAGGTCTGCTATCAAAATTTCCTCCAGCGCCATAGTGTCACTGTCTTTGGATTATTTTCTTTTCTTCTTGCACTTACAAGTTCATATAATTATAATTGAAATTAGTAGCAGATCAAGAAACTAAAATGAAAATTGTTGAAAGCTAGGAAAGGAAGTTCAGAGGGCCGTGTTCACCAGAAATAAAGAAGTTGGTGTAGCATTAGGAAATAGAGGAAGTAGCACAGACTGGCCAAAAGGTAAGAAGATAACCTTGGGCACTTTCAAACTGATCGCTGGAAATGAATATTTCTAGCCACCTATCACTATGCATGTGATAGCTGGAAATGAATATTTATCATCATCAGCATTAGGGTTGCAGCGATTACCAAGGAGGTGCTCCAATGGGGGATCAATTTTTTCAATGCAAGAAAATAATCACCAAGGTAGGAGGAATTATTATGGTGAATGTAGAAAATCATGTAGATTCACAAGCTCATGCAATTTACTAAATCACAGAACAAGAATCTACTTCTACTTTCAACCAACGGAAGCCAATAGATCGATGAAAACAATATGAACAAGAAGAAGATAAATCAATGGCACATAACACAATATATATATGGGGAAAGACACTGCTCAAAACCCCACTATTTGTATTGCATATATCATAAATATGAGTGAAGATACAAAGCTTGTTATCATTAGAACAATTTCGCACAAGTATGCTCAATTATCTCAACTCACAAGCAAGCTCTTGGCCAACACTTAGCCAAGTTTGTTGTCCACCAAGCCCTTATTTCCTTGGGAAATTCCTATGGATGAATAACCTATATTAATGGGCTTCCAATGCTTTCAAAACTGTGCAATCCAATCTAAGTTGGCTTCTTGATTGCATGCATGATCTATACAACTTAGTAAAGCATACAACTAATAGTACATTGTCCCTACACTCTAGTATCAACTAGATCTTTCTCAGAATCGACATGCATGAGTTTTTTATGAGGGAATCTTCAGTTAACTAGAATGACACTTGTGGATGCACTAGTGCACTAACTGACTGTTAACTCTCTATTAGTTCCTCAAACAAGTTGGAACTAATTTAACTGAACATAACTCAGTAAACTGAGTTATCTAAGTACAACTCACAATTAAACTCATTTTGGACCCCTAAAACTTAGGGATAACATGTACATGACTTCAGAAAGACTTCCAACTCGAAATTCCTAAGCTAATTAAGTTAATTAAACTTAACTAACTATTTACAAGTTGTTATGAGAATAGAATTCGATTTTAATTCACAATTTAAATTCAAGGACAAATTTAAACTGGAATTTTTTGTTTCCATTTCTCAACACTCCCTCTCAACAAGAAAGGGATTATCAGCTACCCCAATCCTGTCTCTGTGAAACTTGAATTTACATCTTGAAAATGCCTATGTCAAAATTTCAGCATTTTGTGCCTCTATGGAAATGTACTCTAACAACATAATCCACCTCAATACACAATCTCTGAGGTGATGATATTGGATATCAATATGCTTGGCCCGATCATAAAAAACTGGATTTTCAGAGAGTTTGATACAAATTTGATTATTGTAGTAAATCACAGTTGGATCCATCTGCTAACCAAACAAACCAACCAAGATCTTCCTCATCAAGATGGCCTCGCATGCTTCCTAACTCATAGCCATGTACTCTACCTACGCCAAACTGAGTGCAAATGATATTTGTTTCTTGTTGTACCAAGAAAATTTCATTGACCCAATACTCAAGATCCCTCTTAATGTGCTCTTCTGGTCGGATGGAATCCCTATCCAATCTGCATCAGTGAAGCCTTAAAGCTTCACTCCCTCTGTCCATCTATACCATAATTTACACTGATAAATGCCTCTAATGTATCTCAACACATGCTTTGTCGCCTTCCAATACAGCTTATTAGGCATAACCATCGCTTGACTAAGTTAGTTAACTCCATAGCACATATCCAGTTGTGCGTTCACCAATTACATGAGTGAACCCACAAGCTTCCAGTAAACATTAGCTTCCACTACTTCCCTTGAAGTAGCATCCTTGTTCCTCTAGTTACCTACTAGAGGACTCTCCATGGGTTTGTTTCTCTCCATGCAGAATCTCTTGAGTATCTCATTGGAATACTTTCCCTTAGACACAGACAACTCCCCATCTCCCTGCCACACCTCCATGCCAAGAAAGTAATGCATGAGCCCCATGTCCTTCATCTCAAACTCTCTTTCAAGTTACTCCTTGCAAGACTTGATCAGCTGATCATCACCTGTCAGTATGAGATCATTAACATAAAGTACAATGATCAACATTTTACCTTCCACCACTATGTGGTACAGGTTTGAATCTGCTTCACTCTCCGTGAAGCCCAAACCAGTGAAGTATCTATCTATCCTAGTGTACCAAGCACTGGGTGCTTCGGCCCATACAACGCTCTCTTGAGTTGGCACACGTGGGAGTCACGGTCGAAGGTCTCAAAACCTTCAGGCTACTTTATGTACACCTCTTCCTCAATCATGCCATTAAGGAAGGTTGTATTTACATCCATTTGATGTATCTTCCAACCCATCTATGTTGATAGTGCCAATATATTTTTGATTAACGAGTACCTTCCAACAGGAGAAAAGGTTTCATCATAGTCAATCCCCTCTAACTGTGAAAAGCCACAACCACAAATCTATCTTTATGCTTCTCCACACTATCATCTGCATCTTGCTTTACCTTGTAAAGCCAATGGAAGTTCACCATTGACTTGCCCTCTGGTTTCGAGACCACATCCCAAACATTGTTACGAACCATGGAGTCATACTCCTCCACCATGGAATCAACCCAAACCAGATATTGCACTGCTTCCTTAAAGGAAGATGGCTCTATCACAACACATTCGCCCATAAGAGCCATGTATCCAGTGTACCTCTCAAGTAACCTCCTCTACCTGCGCTGAGAAGTGGGTGCTCCCACACTCTCCTATGCATCATCCAACAATTTGTTAGCCTCTCTAGTACACTTTATTCCCTGTCTAGAAGACTCTGCCTAAGTGGATGTCTCCACTCCCGGATCCTCTGCATGTGGCTACTCCACATTAATCTGAGGATCCTCAAACTTAGAAGCTAAAATCTCCTCATTCGCATGTAGCTCAAGCTCCCTCTCAAGGGAAACCTGCATGGCTTTCTCCTCATCAAATCTAACATCCCTGCGAACCATTGTCATCCTGCTGGTCGATAAGTACACCCTATAGTTGTGAAGTGTATCAATGTACCCCACAAATATCCCCAACTCTATTGTCAGCTCAAGCTTCTTCCATGCATGTTTGGCCACATGGAAATATACCGATGACCCAAAAATCTTGAAGTGACCAACATCTAGCCTCTTACTAGAATAAGCCCATCCTCAGCCCACAAGTGTAGTGGTAGGCCCTGATCATGTAACAGCGCCCTCACTTCCTCTACTATGCTTATGTTCTTCCTCTCGGTCACCCCATTCTAATGAGGGTTATGGGGTGTTGTCAACTACTATTAAATCCCTTCAGCTGCACATAAGTTCTTAAACTTGTTTGAGACATACTCACCACCGTTATCACTCCATAAAGCTTTAACCTTCTTGCCCAAATATTTCTCCATCAATGCTTTAAACTCACAAAACTTTGTGAATGTTTGATCCTTTTTCTACATGAAAAATATCCAACGTTTTCGAGAAAAGTCATCAAAAAATATAACATAATACCTGTGTTTGGTGGTGGATGCTGTCGAGAATGGTCCACACACATCTGAATGGACTCTCTCTAAAATAGCCTCTACTCGATTGTCTCTATCGTGAAAGGAAGACTTGATGTATTTTACCAAAGTACACCCATTACATGTATCAACTAGCTCAAGTGTACTTTTGGGAATAATGATAGAGATCTACTACAATATCTTCAAATCCCCATGATGTAAGTGGCCCAATCGCTTGTGCCACAACTCGCCAACGTCTCGGCTCTGCGCCCTTTTTGCTTTTGTGCTCAAATAGGCACACCCCTCTACCTCTAGCTTATAGAGATTCTTCAACAAAATCCATATCTTTTTTACTTGAACCATGTCTATGTGTCAAAGGAACGCCTTTCCTTTCGAGAATATCACGTCATAGCCTCTATCGTCAAGTATGGCAATAGATACCAAGTTCTTCTTCAGCCTAGGCACATACATAACATTCTTCATGTTAGGCCCTCATACTACTAGTGTAATCCCTTATTGTTATTAGTAAAACCCACTTATTATATTGATGTATCCATGTAGTGCCCATACTGTTACTATTGGCCCCATAGAAGCCCACTATTGTTATTATTGTGCCCTTACATTATTATTGTTATGTAGGCTCTAATTATGTTATGACCCCTTAGACTCCTATATAT
>APFE030014868.1:0-25728 GCA_000404065.3 Pinus taeda | reverse complement strand
CAGCGCTTAGATCAACATCGTAGTGAAAAATGTTTTGATGTAGGTGATTGAGTATTTTTACTGCTACATCTCAAGCAAGCTATTTATGAGAAGGAAATGTTGGCAATACTACATGCACTTAAAAAATGGTGACCTTACCGAATGGGAAGACTCTTCAAGGATGAGGATGTTGAAGCATTGTTTTGTGCTATTTCTATTATCCAACCAGATTGGATAAACGAAGCAAGGGATGAATGGAAGAAGGACGAAGAAGTATGGCCACTTATTCAAAAGTTGCAAAATATCCCAATTCAAACATTATTGCTAGAAATTGAAGACGAAGGAAAAATCATATTGGAACCTGGAGCAGTCACAAAAACAAGAACCATACAGCCACGAAATCGATCGATTTCAGAGTATCTCATCAAGTGGAAGAACTTACCCATTGAATATTCCACATGGAAGGACACGAATTTTATACAAAAGCATCAAGAACAGCTCAAGCGTTGATGACAATGCTTTTTGAAGGTGAGGGGCATGTTAGGCCCCTATACTACTAGTGTAACCCCTTATTGTTATTAGTACAACCCACTTATTATATTGATGTATCCATGTAGTGCCCATATTGTTACTATTGGCCCCATAGAAGCCCACTATTGTTATTATAGTGCCCTTACATTATTATTGTTATGTAGGCTCTAATTATGTTATGACCTCTTAGACTCCTATATAGAGAAAGGAGGTCTTTTCATTTGTATCATCTAAGAATTGTTCATTTATGTAATGTAAAGGAGGTTGTCCCCTCGAAGAGGCTGAATTCTAAGGTGTTCAACTATCTTTTCTATCTTTTTGTGAGCTGGTTTCATAACAGAAGACTTGGTGTCTTTTACCAAAGTACACCCATTGCATGTATCAACTAGCTCAAGTGTACCTTTGGAATACCGATAGAGATCTACTACAATATCTTCAAATCCCCATGATGTAAGTGGCCCAATCACTTGTGCCACAACTCGCCAACGTCTCGGCTCTACACCCTTTCTGCTTTTGTGCTCAAATAGGCACACCCCTCTACCTCTAGCTTATAGAGATTCTTCAACAAATCCCTATCTTCTTTACTTGAACCATGTCTATGTGTCAAAGGAACGCCTTTCCTTTCGAGAAGATCACATCATAGCCTCTATTGTCAAGTATGGCAATAGATACCAAGTTCTTCTTCAGCCTGGGCACATACATAATATTCTTCAAGGTGAGTGGAGCCCCATGCTCCCTCTGAAAAGTAATCATGTCGAATCCAGTAACATTATACTTCCCGTCGTCACCCATCTCAATATGCATCTGGAGATCTTTCTCATCTAGGTCACTGAATAACTCTTTGTCGCCAGTCATGTGAAGTGAAGCTCCATTGTCTAAGTACTACACTTCCCATCAATAATGAAACCATTCATGAAATGAGGGAGGATTTCAATTCAAATTGAGAGGCCAAAACCTCACTTGCTGCTCCTCTGGAGGACTTCTTCTTAGACTTCTTGAGTGGACAATTTGTAGCAAATGGTCGAGCTCATGACAATGAAAGCACTTAACTTTCATCATGTCTTTCTTCTTACCTTCATGATAAGAATCCAATTTGGAATGGGAAGCTTTACCTTTCCCCTTATTTACCTTAATCGATAAGGTGCAGTTCTTCATCATCAGTCTTTGATGAAGATCCATCCCTAGTGTTTCTCCTGATATCCTCCTACATCAATTCTAACCATAGTTGTTCCCAATTTGGCAGCTTCTCTCGACCATTGACATCATCCTAATAACTATGCGAACTCTTTGGGAGTCCTAGAAGAGAAAGACTCACCATATCTTCCTCGAAAATGATTCCAACACTTCTAAGTTCATCACGACACTAAGTGAATTTGGTTAAGTATTTTGAAATCATCTTGCCTTTCTCCATTTTGATTTTTTGAAGTTTTTCCTTCAGTGCCAATTTTCTTTGGTCACTGTTGTTCTGATGCAAGTCTGTCAATGTTTTCCACATAGCATACAGAGTTTCCCTTCCATGGATACTTGAGACAATGTGGTCTGAAACTCCCTCAACGATTATCCACCTCTGCTTCACCACACACTTCTTCCATTCAGCCAAATTTTGTGCATCCAATGTTGTTGGCTTAGGAATTTATTAATCAACAAATTCCTTCAAGTCATTATCCTCTAGCACATCCTCCATTACGTCCCTCTAGACTATAAAATTCAAGTTTCCTTCTAAGGCATTCTCGAGCCGCAAATCGTAGAACGCCATCTTCCAATCCTGAGGTATGTATTGCAAATTCAAAGTTCACCTGTAAACCAAAAATCAAAACTTTGAAATCTCCTTAAGTATATTATTCTTTGCTATGATACCATGTAGAAAATCCTTTTGTTTCACAAGATTATGCAATTTATTAAAGCACGAGACAAAAATCTACTTCTACTTTCAACCAGCGGAAGCCAATAGATCGATGAAAACAATATGAACAATAAGAAGATAAATCAATGGCACATAACACAAGATGTATCTTGGGAAAGCCACTACTCAAAACCACGCTATCTATATTGCATATATCATATATATGAGTGAAGATACAAAGCTTTTTCTCACTAGAACAATTCTGCACAAGTATACTCAACTCTCTTAGCTCACAAGCAAGCTCGTTATATTACACTCAACCTTCTATAGTATGTTTATATTATAACAGAATTCAAGTCCTACATGCTCTATTATGATTGATATGTGTTTTTCTTCTCATCTTCACACTATAACAACTTTGATGTCTGGAAATTGTTGGCTATCTAGCATTTAAGAGTATTTTTTTGTATTAACCAGTCTTAGAAACCTTAATTGACCTCTTTATTATGGCTCCATGCCCAAGGGTCCTCTTCTAAACCCTACCAAACCTTTTTTGTAAAGATCAACATTTATAGAAAAACTAGCCACTGATCTAAGCACACATCTAGTTGTTCAAGTGATATTGGACAACTGAGTTGTAGAGCGATCCCTCTCTAAGGTTGGAAGGGCCAATTTCCAATCTCCAAGATTGGTTCAATGTTACCTCTAGTTTTTCCTTTCACATCAAAGAAAATTATGGAGTGATAACATAAGAGATTCATATCACAATCTAATTCGGCTCGATTTGGGCTCACAATTTCAAAATCCTCCCAACCCATTCAAATTAAATTCCTCTAGGTTTAAGGATCCATCATTCATGGATTCCTACGAAAACTATTGGATCCAATTTAATCACTCTTCTCAAGTGTGCTCCCCACCCTTCATTTTGTAGAAAATTTAAGAGTTGAAAGCAGCTCAAGACTAGGATCAGGAAAAATAGAGGAGGGATGATAACGTAAAGCATTAAATAAAGATATAGTTGGAGGAATAAGGTAAAATCCTCTCCTCTATCCAGAAAAGGAGCTAAAAGCCTTCGAACTATCTCAAAAGAAGATCTGTTTCGACCATGAAAAGGAATGGAGACTAAAATATGTGCCCTCTAGATTCAAGTGGGAGATGAAAATAAAAAAATAATCCACAAATTTTCCAACCACCGGAAGGCCATCAATTCCTTCTATGAAATTAATAAACTAAATGCTTGCACTGGTTCAAATTTATAGGATCTAACTTCAACAAGGTTTGGGCATTTCTCAAATATTTTCAAGGGGAGCTCTAGAGATTCCTTTGATGCTGCTCCTATTGAGTTAGACTACGAAGGAGTCCCATTCAGATGGAGGAGGTGTCATAAACACAGGGACCTCGTTAAATATTGTGTGCTCCCTATGAACAAGAAGACAAATAGAACGAGGGTTTCAACTCAGGTCGACGTGAAAGAATAGGGGGTCTAATCTCAGAAGATGCTAGTATCTTCATCCTACATGAATTCCCTAGGATATGATGATCATGTTCAATTTTCTCAGCAAAAAATTGAGGGTTCTCAACCAAATGTCCATCCTTATGTTATCTCCACTCTATATTGTGAAAGTACCATGTCGCTTCCTACCTCTTCTTCTTCATATCCTCATTTCATTTATGTTTTCTCTTCTTTTTCTCTTTATATGGCATGTAGTCCTCCAGTATCTGTGGGCTTCTGTGTTTCTAGCTATTTCATCCCTTCTCATTTATCCTCTTCCCAACCTACCCCATTCTTTTTCTCTATTTCTAATGCCACTAGTGACATGTCTTCACCGTCATCCTCTTTTATATTTACCTCTTATGAGTTTAATGTTATCAATGTCATCCTATACAACCTCCTCCACTCTCACCTTGTGGTTCCATAGAGGGGAGGTATTTCTTGGGGCTTGGGACAACTTTCTCTATCCTCTATGAAAGTCTGAAGTCGTGGAAGAAAAATCTTGTGCAAATATTGCTACTGGCAAGAAATTGTCCATAAAAGGGGCCCTTAGAGCTAGCCCATCCTCCTTGGAGTCTCCTAAATGAAATTAATGTCTTTCAATTGTCGAGTATTGCTTGTCCCTCTAAAATCAAGCTTTAAAGAGACTTGTTGAAGTAAACAAACCAGATATTATCTTCCTTCATGAAACTCTTGGCAACGATGTTTATATTTCCTTGAGCCTTGAATTCCTCCTAAAGGGATAGATTTTCTTAGTTGTGGATGCTTGTGGCTACCCATGGAGCTTGTGGTGCACTGGAAATCCTATCATATTCAAGTTTCCAATATCTAGAACATGGAGTCAGTTACGCAGATTTAGGTCTATTATCTGGTTTTAGGTCAATATCTATCATTAATTAACATCTATGAACCATTTCAAAATAAAATTGATTTTTGGGATTCGCTCCTCAATAAATCCCTTCTTCAACCAAACAATGTCATCATTTGTGGTGACTTAAATTTCTCTTTGGGTCATTCAAAATCTTGGAGCAAATATAGACCCTCAAGTATATTTCTTCCCAAGTAGGCTTCTCATTATATGTTGGTGGATGTGGAGCCTGTTAAAGCTTCTCCTACTTGGAGAAATTGACGTTCAGGGGATGATTGGATTGCTAAGAGAATCGACAAATTCCTCCCTTGAATCTCTTCTAGACTATACCCCCATGGTTAAATAATGGATTGGTGAGGGAAGTATTTCATACCATTCCCCCATCTTCTTGGACATAAAAGGGGCCCCTAAGAACCTATTATCCATTTTAAGATGAATTTAACATGGTTAAAGACGAGGATTTTTTATCTCTGGTTACAAATCACTAGACCCCTTTCTCTCCCCTTTTGGGTGTATCACTAATTTCCCATGTTAAATCCAATCTTAAAGTGATTAAAAAAAATACAAAGGATTGGGAAAAAAGGAAGAAATTTTTAGATCTTCGGGAGTTGGAGGTAGTAGAAAGGAAATTTTTATCAATCTCATCCTCTGAAGGGAAAGGTTTCTCTTCCCATGTGTCCAGTGAGATTTGCAGGAACCTAGAAGAAAGAAATATTTCCCTTCTTGCTGCTAGGGATGAGTGGCATCAAAAAAGCAAATCCATATGGCTAAAATGTGGCGATAGAAAAAAAAAAAAATAGTATTACGATAAAGGTTGGAAATAGATATACATTATTTGGATTTTGTAGGATGAAAATGGTATTGAGGTTTCCTCTTTTGAAGGGATGGAAAACCTAGGTAAAAGACATTTTGAAGATATTTTCAGAGCTCCTTTGGAAATATCAATTGTTGAATTCATTCAAATTGCATAGTACTTTCTTAGAATGGTTAACAAAGAGGAAAGTTGGGATTTAATGGAGGAGGTCTCGGTGGTAGAGCTCTAAGCAGTGTTGCATAGTTTCCAAAGGGATAAAAGTATTAGGCCAGATGGTTGGGGTGTTGAATTCTTTATAGAGCTAATTGATATCCTATGTTCTGATCTCTTAGGATTTATTAAAGAATCAAGGAGGGAGGGTTGAATCTATCTAACTTTCAATTCCACTTTCATTTCTCTTTTTCCTAAAGCTAGTCATCCTCTCTCCTTCAAGGATTTTCAACCTATCTCCCTATGTAATTTCGTTTTCAAGATTATTGCCAATATTATTGTATCCAAGCTCAAGCCCATCTTTTCTAGATTCATTTCCTTGGAGTTGTTTTCATTCTTAGAGGGGAGGAAAATTCATGAAGTGATCGATGTGGCCAAGGATAGATTACATAGCACCAAAACTCAAAATATGAAAGGGGTAATAATCAAAATTGATTTATCCAATTCCTATGATAGACTAAAATAGATCTATCTTAGGATTCTCTTACCCATTTGGATTTCAATCTTGATTTCATTAACTAGGTCATGAGTTGTATATTATTAGAATCTTTTGTGGCACTGATAAATTTTTTTGCTTCTCCAAGTTTTTTATGCACATAGAATTTTACATCAAGGCTGCCCTCTTTCTCCTCTTCTGTTTTTTCTAGTGATGGAGGGCTTGCATCGTCTTCTATCTAATGCTAAGAGACAAGGGGTCTTCCATGGTTCTCTCATTGCCAGAAATTTAGCCATCACCCACCTTTATTTTTTGATGATATTCTCATTTTTAGTGACAATGAAGTTAGAGATTTATTGGTGTTGGCGGAGATTCTATCTCTTTTTGTGTGTGCAATTGAAATGTCTATTAATTCCCATAAATCTACCATAACTCACCGTTATCTTTCTTATACTGAGATTGGTCATATTTCTCAACTTATTTGCTACAATTCTAAGCCATTGTAATAGGGTTTGAAATATTTGGGTTTTTAGTTGAAACTAAATTGCTACAATAAACCAAACTGGTCTTGTCTTGTTGCAAAGGTGGATAAACATTTGAAATGATGGTGTCATAGATGGATTTCTAGAGTTGTTTATCTGGTTCTCATAAAATCAGTTTTTGAACCCATTTTGGTATATTGGGCTTCCTTGGAATGGATTCCCAAATGTACCTTGGAAAAAATTAGAAGAATGTGTTCCTTCTTCCTTTGGGCTAGGAAAAGTGAGAATCAGGTGCTTCCATGGGTCAAATGGGATACCATTTCCAAACCAAAAGCCTTGGGAGGTTGGGCCTTAAAGAACTTATTCCACTTCTCTAAAGCTTTGGTTGCCAAATGTTGTTGGCACCTGATTTCAATGCAAAGTATTTGGACATCAATGGTACTTCAAAAGTACATTTCTCCTATTTCACTAGAAGATTAGTTAATAAGGTCAGACAAACTGAGATTAAATATTTCTATCATCTGGTGGTTTTTTCTTAACTCTTTCGATATTATTGGAAATGGTCTATATTGGCAGGTTGGTAGAGGTTTCAATGTTCTTCCTTGATTCATGGCCTGGTAGTGGTATATGTCACCTGCTACCCCTTCCTTTAGCTAATATACCATGGTTTCTTCAACTATCTCACATTGTGAATCTTAATCTTACAACTATTTGGCATCATGGTTGGCTATCTACCAAGGGGCTTAGTTTAGAGGGGGTGTATCAAGCCTCATGGATAGAGTACATTTAATCTCTTTCATATGGTCATATTAGATTGACTAACATACCTGATGAACTCAGCTGGTGTATCTCTCCTTCTAGATACTACTCTTCAAAGTTGGGTTCCATCTTTCTCATGGTGGATTGATTGGAAGTGGAACAAACATGGTGGTGCAATGTGGTATGGAAAGTAAAATTCCCCCCAGAATCAAAATTATATATTTGGTATCTCAAGATGAAGAAGGTTACCACCTGGGATGTTCTCTAAAGAAGATTCATGTGTGAGCTCGATTAGTTTTCATGATGTCAAAACAATGGGGAAAGTGTTGCTCATTTGTTTATGGACTACCCTTTCTATCAACGTTCGTAGAAGGTTTGTAGTTTTGCTTTATGTCACTTTAGTCCATCTGAAGGTTGCATGGCATTCCTCATTTGACAATCCAAGTTGTTGATTGTTCAAAGCTCTTCCCCTCATCATTTGTTGGGGGGTTTGGTTGGCCACAAATAGGGTCATATTTCAAGACAAGATTCTAGTCCCTGAGCATATTGTTGATGAGGTTTTGTCCATCTTAAGCCATTATCCTCAGGAAAAAGGTATTGTTGTCCCTTTAGTGATTACTCTTGAAAGTACCAATACTTCTAAGTCATGGGCTTTCTTTGATGCTTCTTTAATCAACAATGGTCAGATTTGTGGAGGAGGGTTCATCTTATCCTTGTCTCCGAATCACAACTTCAATGTCAAGAATGGTTTGGGTCCTGGGAAAAATAACCAAGTGGAATTCTTGGCCTGGAAAAACTTGCTCTTATTTGCCAATGAGAAGGGTTGCAGTCAGTTACACATTTTCAAGGACTCTATGTTTTTTATTAATTGGCTAAATAACACCATTTCTTAGAGTAATATATACCTTCTACCTATTCTTGAGGAGATCAAATGTATTATTGATACTTTCACATTTTTATCATGCTCTCATATACACATAGAAATGAATCATGTAGCCAACAACTCGACAAAACATGGTCTCCTTCTGGAAAAGAATCTTTGGGTTAAAAGGAACAGATTAATGAATAGCCATATGAATGTTTTCATCATCCTTATAGGGATCATACTCTAGTTCTAGATGCCAATTGAGACTAACTCACACAAACCCATATACACTCTTTTCCTATCAATGTTGATTATTTTTATTCAGTTTTTGTTGTCAATAGATGAGTTTTTATTTGTAGTTACTCATGGATAGTCCTTTATTTTATTATATGCAATGAGATAGTTTTGGCTTCGGTTTACTTCAAGATTGGGTTGGCTCAATTTTTATTGTCACTCAATAGCCTCTATTTTGTGTTCTCTCATAGACAATATGGATTTACGCCTGCATTTTCTTCTATATGCCTATAGCGCTATAACGCAGTGCATTTTATGTCTGGGTTTGTGGAAGACATAATTTTCAGTGTTTTTTGGACAATGTTCTTTTATGTAAAGATGTTTTGTTGGGGTTTTTCAAAAATACACTCATGCAATGTATATGCAGAATGTAATTTTAATCAATATTAATTGTATGAAATTACCTTTATTTTTCGAAAAAAAAAAAACAAAAAAATTACCAAAAAAATAATAAACAAACAAACTCTTGCCACTCTTATCATTTTATATGGATAAATATTAATAAATTGAAAATTAGATTCCTAAATTAAATGGTTGAAAATGTAACATTTTGATTTACATGAAAAACAAAATCAAAATAATAAAAACACTTACTGTCTACGAATTTTTAATTTTTAAATAGTTAATTTATTTTTTATATGTTTTTAAAATATAGATTTTCACGAATTTTTTTTTTTTGAGATCACTATGTATTTTTGTTGAGGTATATCTTGGAATCTTCAGAAACAGAGCTAACTAACCAACTCAAAAAACACATCCAAACAAAATTAGTGAAATAAACGGAATTCCATGAAAGAACAACAGAATTCCATTAATTAAACCTCTATTTGCATCCCGAGGTATAGTAGGTCAAAATGGGGCATTTTCGAGATCCCCACAATCAATGCAAAAACAATACTGACTAGACTATCCCATAGACTACAGTGTATTCCACGAAAAATTCAATTTGGTACGAACGCCTGTATAAAAAACCGATCATATAAAACCATTAAATAGTTTTGACACGTGTACAGTGAGGGAATAGTTTAGGTGGGCCAGTTATAATAGTTTGGGTTAGCAATACCTCGTTTCAAAATGGAAACACATTGAGAAAATTCTAAAACGCTTGATCATGAGTAAGTTCAAAATAAAAATAAAAATAAAAAATCGGTATTTTATGAGATAATGTTGAGTGAAACAAGAACAACTCCCATCGAAGCAATTGCTATGGTGTGGCTCATAAGATATCTAAAAAGAATTGAGCAAATGGGAGTAGGTAGATGGCCTAATATTATCTTCAATGAAGGCATGAGTGAAAGAAATAAAACATGGATGAAACAAAACTACATATGGATGCAAAAATAGAATATCTACCTCAATGCATGTCCCACAAATAGAAAGGAGCTAAAAGATTTTGTTATGGAGAAGTTTCGTAAATGAGTATGGGGAAAATAGTTGGGTAGAAAGAAGAAGTACTATATTGAGGAATTCAACCCTACGTGTGATCTACAACAAAAAGAATTCATTGGAGCTATCATTTCGTGGAGGGCATTGCTCAATTAAGAACCAACATGCATCAACTTTGGTGTGAAACAAGACGATGGAAAAAGCCTAAAGAAGCTTGGGAAGAACAGGCGTGTACAGTGTGCACATCTGGGGTAGTGGAATCAGAAAAACATTTCATTTTGGAATGTGATGCATTCAAAGACATTAGAGAAAGTTATGGGAATATGCTAGCATTGGTTTCTTGGAATTGTCTTTTTAGTGAGGAGATTGTTGGAAAGTTGGGCCACCTCATCATCAATTTGAATAAGAAAAGGATTGAACTGCAAAAGACGAAAGGCAGGGAACTAATAGTCCCATACACTATTTTTAGTGTCGTGAATGTCAAAATATCATTTCATAATGAGTTAGTGAAAGAAACCTTGATGAGGGAAAAGAGTAAAGAGTATTGGACATTTTATAGACTTGGACATTAGGTATCTATACAGACTTTGGACAAGTCAATTGGATGTTAGTACCAGGAATCCATTGAGGATAGTATATTTTATAGATTTTGGACAAGTTTATTGGATGTTGAGTGTTGTTGCTTGAAGTGTATATTAAGGTATAACATTTAGAGTAGGGATCAAAGTGACAATTTCTACTATGAGTGCTACGTTTTAGGTGGAGATTTCAAGCATAAATGCTAAGAGCAGGGGTGGTTTGCACGTTGTTCTTTACTCTTAGCATTGCACTTTAGGTGTACACTTCAGGTACTGAGTATTATGAAGTTATTGAAAATTTCGTGACATAGTTCATAAATTTTATGTGACGAAGTTGATGACCAACATTTGAAGTCACAACTCTCGAATAATTTCACCTAACATCCACATTTTTCCCACCTTTCACCATGACAAACCCCTTTTGACAAAACTCATTTGATGCTTCCAAAATCTAAGCACATATTCATCTTGGCCCTTGAACCAGTGGGAACAAAGAGTACAAACACCATGTTTACACCTTTAACACAAGGTCCATCCTCTATGCTCACTAAAAGTGTTGATGTGGTTCTAACTGTATGATTTAATGATGAAGTTATAACCAAATGAGGGTCTTAAATCTCTCAAACATGTTGATGATGCCCAATCTCTATGCAATGTTTAGTTTTTTGTTTCAATTTTTTTAATAAAACAAAATATGATAGTAAATCTAGGTAATATGTTGTTGATGTCGAATCCCATGTCTAGTTTTTTGTTTTAAAATTTTTAATAGAACAAAATATGGAATATGTGGGTTTATAAATGACAGAGTTTTCAATTTTTTTTCAAATAGAATGTAATGAATGTGATTCTTAGTAAAAATGTGATTTTTGGTTATTTAAATTGCATTTTTGAATGTATAATTGAATTTAATGTCTTAAATATTTCTAGCAGTAGGTTGTGCATATTACACAACTCAAACTTGGGATTCCAACAAATTCTTACTAGATTTAAGATAAAATTGACCAAAAATTATATAAAAAAATCCAAAATATAAAAAATTAAACTATGTTTTCAAATTCACAATCCTAATTTAAATGCCTTTTGCATGAATAATGAATTCTTTAACCAAATTCAAAACTCAAAATGAGAAAGATATTAATACTCATCATATTAGCCATCAACACAAAATTGTAACATTAATAAAATAGTGTTTAATAATATTAAAAAATTCCAAAATATAAAAAATTAAACTATGCTTTTACAAATTCACAATCCTAACTTAAATGCCTTTTGTATAAATGATGAGTTCTTTAACCAAATTTAAAACTCAAAGTTGCACTATTAATAAAGTGGTGTTTGATAGCATTAAAAAAAATCCAAAATATAAAAAATTAAGCTATGCCTTTACAAATTCACAATCCTTATTTAAATTCCTTTTGCATGAATGAGTTCTTTGACCAAATTCAAAACTCAAAATGAGAAGGGCATTAATGCTCGCCATATTGCCCATCAATGCAAAGTTGTAACAATAATAAGGTGGTGTTTGATACTTGTAATTGAACTTGTTATGGCATCCACATAAATATAGGCCAGATACTATATATTTGGATACACGATATTGAATGCTAACATTATTTATTTGGTTACACAATTTTTTTTATTTTTTATTTTTTTTTGCTTGGCAAAGGCTAACTAAATATATTAAAAAACGAAAAAGATTATGTACAAGAGGTGAACCTCTGAGAGCGAGTGGGCAGCTCTCTGTCAAAAATTTTCTTCACCAACCTGAAAGGACAAAAAGTGCAAGCTGGGAGATCAAAACAAAACCAGAGAGAATTCTTAAGGTTTATCAGGACTTGACACAGATCGGCAGACTCGCCATTACAAAGGAAAGAAACAAAACAGAACAACTAACAGCAGTGGTAATTGCTGCAATCCAACGTACTCAAAAAGACAAAAAGGGAGACACACTGAACGCCTGAGGGCAGGCTTACCCCGAATACTTCGGGAATCCACTGCCCAGCTTCTTCTGCGCCTCGGTCTCTCTCTCCTGTGCACGCTTCTTTCGATCTTCAGCAGCTTGAACAGGGTCCCGCTCCCACGTAACCTCCATACCAACCGGAAGAGCCTCAATACTCTCAATGCCAGGCGGAAGCTTAAGATACAGAGTGTGATCAAACGTATCCTCAGACTCTGCCCGAATCGTCATGCTTTGCGAGGAAGAAGACTTGCAGGGATGACTATCTTTTCGAACCTTTGAAGGATCCCCAAAAGAGTCCAGTGGCTCTTTCCCTTTGAGGCCGCGAATCTCTTGGAGAGCCTCCTTCTGCTCAATGGAATAACCAGCAGTGCTGTCCTCATCCATCTTGCTTTGGTTTCCCGGATTGTAGGAGCTATCCTTGCTCTTGGAGGAATTATCCGTGGATGGGGGAGTTCTTTCGTCCTTTTCCCCGTCCGAGCTTCCATCCCCCTCATCCTCTTCTTCAAAAATGACAGTAATCATCACCTTGACTACTGGTTTGTTCTTCCTGCGTCTGTAGTAGAGAGTCGCAGTTTACACTGCGTTGCAAAGATCATCCACCGAATTCTCTGGGTTCTCTGAGGGAGGAGAGGCATAAGCTAAAGGCGAAATTCTCCACGGGCATGAATGGTGACTGCCGCTTATGCCACTCTGACTCCTCGAATTACCTCCCCTTCGAGGCCTACGATAGCCAGCTCGTGGCGCCATGGAGAAAACAAGACGAAGGGTGACAGTCTGGGGCCTTCTGATACCCGGAAGAGAACCAAGGGGCATGAACCAAAGGCCCGGCGTCAGGTGAATCAGGCAGCGCCACCCCACAAACGACAAGTGACAACACCCTACAGCAAGCAGCCAATTCCCCTGAACCCGAATGAAATTCCCCGCTTTCAGAAACAGAGACCACTCCTCCAACGACAAGCGACCATGCCCAACCGCAAACCTCAAATTCCCCTGAACCCAGTAGGAATACCCCACATCCCGGGACAATATCCACTGGACTAGGCTAAACCACCCCGCAAACGACCAGTGACCATACCCGTCAACAAACAGCAAATGCTCATGAATCAGGTTGGACCAACCAACATAAGCCACCAGGTGAGGCCACCCGACAGTGTAAACCGAATTTAACAAGGCCAGACTAGTCGGACAGGGGATGAACTCGGGGGTGGTAACCCAGCCCACCAAGCCTCTCTCCTCCATCAGGAATTGAACCTTCGAGAGACCAAAACCAGAGCCGAGAAACTGCGACATACTGGGACTCGTAATCCTCATGTAAAATCCAGCGCAATGAATGACTGTGCATTGGAAAAACCATCGCAATGAAGCGCCATTAAGACGCCCATCGTCCTTTTGGGCCATGACCAGCCCGAAGCCCATGTCATCCACCTGTCCGCAGTGTGAAGGCATGTCCTCGGCGCGTGGGCTGCTCATGCAGAGTTAATGCAGACAAAACACCCGCATCCGGGGTATTTGGTTACACAATATTGAAATACTATATTAAATATATTTATTTGGTTATATAATATTGAAAGTGTAGCTTGTTTAGACATAGGCAATGATTATAAACAATTAGATCCTTAAATAAAACATACACCACAATCGATGTTATGTATGTGTAGACAAGTGAATAGTATTCACCTATACTATTCACCTATGTTATGTATTTGTATTCAAGTGAATAGTATTCACTATGTGCAAAACAATTGGATCTAGCACTTATTCAAATTAGATCATTCACAATATGTATTTGGAGTAGTCAAGTGAATAGTATTCACCTATGTGCAAAACAATTAGATCTAGCATTTATTCAAATTAGATCATTCACCTGTTGTGTATGTGTATTTAAGTGAATAATATTCACCCATGATAAAAATAAGAGTCTAAAACAATTGAATTTACCACTTATTCAATTAGATCTACCAATTATTCAAATTATATCTACCACATTCAAATTAGATCATTCACCACATTAAAGGTTGTGTATGTGTAGTTAAAGTGAATAGTATTCACTCATGATAAGGATAAGGGAATCTTCTAAAGAGGCGGAGGAATTCCTAGGACGGTCAAAAGTGCTCGGAAAAGGTAAAAAAAAATCAAAAAATCTTATAGAGGCAGTGTTTGAATAGTGTTTTTGATAGTGGAAATAGATTCAGCACTATCAAAAACGTCTAGGACACCCAAAATTTTGAAATTTAACAACTATAATTTGGATTTACAAAAATTCTTGCGAGATTTTCTCTAAATATCACTGAAACTTCCATAACTTTCCCTACAACTCCTCCACTGTCATAACCCTCTACACATTAAAACAATACATATAAAAAAAAAAAAAAATATTTAACCTATGTATCTAAACGGTAACTCCACCCTTTCCAAGGAGAATGATAGTAAGTTATTAATGCAATAACCCGGATTTATGTATTGGCGGAAACGTGAAGTTTGGTTGTCCTTGGGTCATTTACATAATACTTAAATACTTCAGTTTTGGCGGCATGTCTAATTGCTCTGAGCTGGACAGCTGACTCCTCGGTCCACGCCCTCGATCCGCTCCACTGATATTTTGGTTTGGTAGCTGTGGAATTTAATGCCACAGCTCCGCTGCACCTTCCTCGGGATTTCCACAGTGAACAGACAATCCAGATGAGTTCTGAAGATCGGATGGTGTGTATTGAGGTGCCTTGGAAACAGGGTACTTAGGGTTCCATCCATGCGTTTTTTGTGTTATTTGCAACGCTACTCCAGCTCCGCAGAGCAGTTTTCTTCCTCCGGCGTCGCCTCCATATCAGGGTGCCAATGGCATGGTCTTCGACTGGTTCACCCCATCAGTGACTTCGAATGTGTTACAGTTATGGATTCTGTTGACGGAGGAGCCATTATTGGCTCCCACCTTGAGCTTTCATCCGTCAGGTAATATTCCTCTTCCTTACCTCATTGTTGTACTGGTTCGCTTTTCCCATTGTAGTTCGTAAACATGGCTAACTACCCTTGGACGAATGTTGGTCTGGAACAGGGAAGCAGTCCATTGAGGCCCACGGCGACAAGGAGGGTACCGGGTTTCTGCCGTCAATGTTCCTCTTCAGGTAAGAGTTCTACCACCCTTAGGGATTTATCATTTGCTCAATCTCTGAGTCATGCTTATTATTCTTCTTCTTCTGTCAGGGTATTGTCGATTCTGTTTGTAGCTTGGCGTAATGATTTCTCTTCGAACAGAGCATCTCTTCTTGTTTGATGTTTACCCTTTGTCCTGGAGGGTTAATCCAAGGATGCTGGATGGCGTAGCTTGTTCTGTTTAGATAGGTTTACATTTATTTACGGCTACCCATTTCCTCTGAAACTGTTCGAAGGGTTTCAGAGCTATGGAATCGAGTTCAACACTCGATTAGACCCTGTTCTTTATTGTAATTATTCGGGTCTCGGTACAATTTATCATGTAATGAATTTGGTATCATTTGGCTATAGTTTTATGCATTATGAGTTCAGGGTTTGTCCCGAGTTGCCCGAACAGGTCATCGTTTTGTTACTGCACTTAATACATTTGTAATGGATTTACATGTTGATAGTCTAATAGTATAGCGGTACTGCTCTCCTACGAGCCATCGATCCTCTTCATAATTACATATATGTGTTTATTTGATTTTATGAAATACTATGTTGTTTTTCGTTGACATTCTTACTCTCTCAAGAGCTGTCGTCTTTTCTCATGATTAAATGATATATAGATATGTTGACATTTATAGAAATGCCTGTTGTTATTTGATAATGGCTTGCCCTTTCATGAGCTACCAACCTTTCCTCATGATTCTGATATATATATGTGTTTGACATTTAAGGGAATGCCCTGTTGCGACTCGATGATGGTCCTGCTCCTACATGGGTCATCGATTTTCCTCATCATTAGATTATGTTGATTTATTGAGCGCACAGACCACAATCTACTGTATTTATTTCCTTGCTTTATCGTTTAATGATCCTTCTTACAAAGCATGCTAATATGGTTCACTGGATTAATCAATTCTTTTCTCGGCGCCATACTGTAGCTCCATGCTACCAGGTTGTAACCACCTGTGTATTCCGCCAAATCACTTATTCCTAGTGTTGATATGGTCAGACGGTTGTCTCGACAACGTTTACATTATGATTTTGTTACGGTGTTTGTTCTTGCATCATATATCTAAACTTATTATTCTCGAAAGGGTTTGTGTTGTCATTACCGACTTTGGTATATATATTTTACTGTATACAGTACCTAGCAGTCTAGCTGAGTATAGGGTACTCCTAATAACTCTTCTTTAGCTGCTATACCTGTAATGTAATTCATCCTTATTAAATGTGTAATATTTTGTTCAGTAATTGTATCATTTTTTCAGAATATAAGTCACTGCTTCCTGAGTCATCCTTACAGGTGTAAATTACTATTTCCTGTGTTATTTATGTAGTACGGTTATGAACATCTATGTTCCTGTTTTCACACTCAGTCAATGACAGTTAGGAACCGTTCTTTTCCCATTCCTGCACTTGATAATTACTATTTCTTTCATTGAATACAATCAGAAATTAAAGTACTGGATAATGTTCAGGTTTCAGTTCTCTGTTTCCTTTTTTTTGTTACATAGATAACAGAGACGTTATTCATTACCAATATCAGTTGCAGTAATACCCTAGGTTCTAAGTCCCAACCTAAAAGTAAACTTACAGTAATTATAATCAAACTCTCAGAAATACAAGGTAATATCTAACCTTTCAGATTCTATGGAAACTGAAAAACATCTATACTTACCTGTATCTTCTCGTCCTCTATCCTCTGCGCTTCTACAGCACGTAGAAGATTATTTAATGCTTGTTATCCTCCCAGCCACGAGATCAGTCATCCGAACTGAATCTCTCCCCCAAGCTCTTTTGCCGGCCACATCCCTCAGCAATATGAAGCACCCTTGTGCCTGTGCTATCTGGTCCTCACCAGACGTAGCACTGTTCTCTTCTGCTTCAGTGCCCTCTCTTTTCTTCCCGTTTGTTCCTCTAACAACCCAGGTCTTTTCCTCTTTCCCCTTTTCTATGGGAAAGAGAAAAGCAGTTAGGGTTTCCCCTAATATGCTGGCAACTGTTTTTCTTTTATCTTTAAGCAAGAAAAGAAAATAACTTTTCACATAAAGTTATTGTGTACATATATATTATGCAATCCATATTATTCAATTTTTGAGCAAATAATATTTTCATCATTTTTAAGAAAATAATAATATCTGTTTTATATTCACCTATAATGGTAAATAAACAATTTATTTACGTAAAATGTTTGGTCATTACATCTCCTCCCCCTGAGATTGGACACTGTCTCGGTGTCTCACAGACCCGAACAGATATGGATAAGTCCTTCTCATTAATTCCTCATCTTCCCAAGTGGCCTCGTCGGGCCCAAAATGTCGCCATTGAACCTTAACTTGGGTAATAACTCGTTTCCGCAGCTGCACTTCTCTCCGGTCGAGAATGCTCAGCGGTTCGACCAGAACCTCTCCTTCCGGCTCGACTTGCAATACACAATTCCTTGAATTATTTTTCCCTTTCATATATAATTCTTGCTGAATTTTATCATAACAATAACCCACCTGAATCTCCTGCCATCGGATTACATGCTTAGGGTCATACACATATTTCTTTAGAACAGAAACATGAAACACGTTATGGATTCGGATGTGACTTGGCAGGGCCAGTTGGTAAGCTACTGGTCCGACCCTTGCTAAAATTTGAAAGGGTCCACAATATCGGGGTGCCAACTTAGCGCACCCACTCCACTGCAAAGTACTTCTTTTGGCCTGAATTCGAATATACACATGGTCCCCAACCTGAAATTCTTTAAATCTTCTTTTCCGATCGGCAAAGTTCTTTTGCCTATCTTGGGCAGCTTTCAAATTAATACGTACCCTCTTTACCATATCTTCCATTTCCTTCAGCATCTCAGGCCCTAGACTCAGTTTATCTTCCGGTCCTCCCCAACTGGTGGGTGTACGGCATTTCCGGTCGTACATAACCTCAAATGGGCTCATTTGCGTTGAGGTATGGTAACCGTTGTTATACGCGAACTCTACCAGATGTAAGTAATCTTCCCACCTTGTGGGTTGTTGCATAACATAAGTGCTTAACATATCCTCTACCATCTTATTCACT
Source organism: Pinus taeda (assembly GCA_000404065.3). Classification (NCBI taxonomy): domain Eukaryota; kingdom Viridiplantae; phylum Streptophyta; class Pinopsida; order Pinales; family Pinaceae; genus Pinus; species Pinus taeda. The sequence continues at coordinate 7,033 of APFE030014868.1, read as the reverse complement.
CGTTCCGTTTGCCCATCAGTTTGTGGATGGTATGCTGTACTGAAATTCAGTTGAGTTCCTAATTCAGCAAACAGTGTTTTCCAAAATGTTGATGTGAATTTCACGTCACGATCGGAAATTATTGTTTTTGGAAGTCCATGTAGTTTGAATACATTCTGCATAAAAATATGAGCGATCTATGCAGCTCTATATGTAGATTGCACCGGTATGAAATGCGCAGCCTTACTCAGTTTGTCCACCACCACGAAAATGGAGTCATTATTCCTTTTTGTTCTGGGTAATCCCGTAATAAAATCCATGGAGATGATTTCCCATTTCCATTCCGGAATTGGCAGTGGTTGTAACAATCCTGCTGGATGCTGGTGTTCTTCTTTAATCTGCTGGCATTCTAAGCACCGTGCTAGGTATTCGACAATGCTTTTCTTCATTCCTGGCCAGAAATATTCTTTCCGGATTGCTGTTATCATCTTTTGATAACCCGAATGACCCGCGTAATGGCTGACATGAAATTCGTCCATAATCAGATTTTTAATTCTGCTTTGATTAGGCACATACAATCTTTGCTTGAAATAAATCCTTCCAGCGTTATCTAATTCATAATCTTGTTGGCTGTCCTCTCTAGCAGATTACTGTATTTGCAATTTTAACTGCTGATATTCAGTATCTTGGTCTGCAATTTCCTTTATAATCTCCAGAAAGGGGCTTTTCCACCCACTAATGGAAACTTCATACAAATTTTGTATTTTCCGGCTCAAGGCGTCTTCCACCCTATTTTCCTTCCCTTGCAAATGTTTTATATCAAAGTCAAAGCCGCTTAGAAAGTCCACCCACCGTGCTTGCCTAGCGTTTAAGGTAGGCTGGCTGAAATAATTGGTCAAGCTGTGATGGTCGGTAAGCAGCAAAAATTTCCTTCCCATGAGATAATGCCGCCACATCTTTAGGGCATGTATAACGGCAACCAACTCTAAGTCATAAGCAGAATATTTCTGCTCATGTTCTTTTAATTTTCGAGACTCGTAAGCAATTACCCTGCCTTCTTGCATTAAGACCCCTCCCAATCCTTCTTTACTAGCATCCGTACATACTACGTAATCCTTATTAGGATCAGCTATACTCAGAATAGGTGCTGTGGTGAGCAGATGTTTCAATTGCTCGAAACTTTTCTGGCAATTTGGGGTCCAATGAAACAATTTTCCTTTCTTCTGCAGTGAGGTAATGGGAAATGTCACCTTAGAGAAACCTTCCACGAATCTCCTTTAATACCCAGCTAATCCCATGAAGGATCGGACGTCTGCTACATCTTTTGGAACAGGCCATTCCATTATAGCTTTTATCTTTTCTGGATCCACTGCAATTCCATCCTTTGTGATCACATGACCCAAATACTAAATTTCCTCTTTGAAGAAATCACACTTACTAAACTTAGCGTACAACTGATGTTCTCGAAGGGTCTGTAATACTATTCAGAGATGTTCATGATGTTCTTCGATGGTGCGTGAATAAATTAATATATCATCGATAAATATCAGCACGAACTGATCCAAATAAGGATGGAAAATACCATTCATTAAACACATGAAGGTTGCCAGGGCATTGGTGAGCCCAAACGTCAAGACCACAAATTCATAGTGTCCATACCTGGTTCTGAAAGCTGTTTTTGCAATGTCTTCATCTTTAATTCTGATCTGGTGGTAGCCTGATCGTAAATCAATCTTAGAGAACACTGTTGCGCCTTTTACTTGATCGAACAGTTCATCGATCCGTGGAAGAGGATACTTATTTTTGATGGTCAACTTATTCAATTGTCTGTAATCGATGCACATCTGGAGGGTGCCGTCTTTCTTCTTGAAAAATAATATTGGGGCCCCCCATGGAGACACACTAGGATGGATGTAATTCTTGTCTAGTAATTCTTGCAACTGCATTTTTAATTCTGTCAACTCAGGCACACTCATTCTGTAGGGTGCTCGTGACACTGGTGTGGCCCCTGGTACCAACTCTATAGTAAAATCTATGTTTCTTCGCGGTGGTAGTCCAGGAATCTCCTCCGGAAACACATCTGTAAATTCTTGTATTACAAGAATATTATTCAAAGATGCTGATTTATCCTTAGAATTTACATAACCCACTTGGATGGCGTACACTTGACAACCTTTCCGTACACATTTTACCAATTGGTTTGCAGTTATCGGTCGGACCTGCACTGGTCGCTTGATTCCCTGCATTTCTTTTCTGTTTCCTTGTTGATCTTTGTAATAAATAATTTTGGTTTTGCAATCAACTAATGACCAGTGTTTCTCCAACCAGTCTATACCGATTAGAATATCATAGGAACCCAGAGGGAGTATGTTCAGGTCAGCTGTTATTGGCTGGTCTGCTATAGTAAAAGAGCAATCGTTGATCTTGGCTATTACCCGTCGCTTGGCTCCAGTAGCTAATTGCACTAGCCATGGGCTTTTAAATTTAACAGATTGTAAATTACAGCGTTCCACTACTTTTGTGTTCACATAGCTTAGCGTGGCCCCAGGATCAATTAAAACAGATATGGTAAGGTTTGAGATTTTACCTTCGAACTCGACCATGGTTGGCTGATATTCTGCCTGTCGGTCTTCCAAAGCCGCATTGATTCTGGGTACGCTTCAACCCACTTCACCAACGGTTGAGGCTTCATGAATTTGGGATAACTGTTCAGTCCCTTTTCGCTGTGGGCAATTTTTAATGTAGTGAGGTCCCCCACAACCCCAGCACTGCACAGGGGGCCTTGCTGTCCCTTCATTGTCCAATCTGATTTGTTGTTCACTGGCTTTGGACTCATTTGCAGATCTAAACTTAGATGCAGTTCTTGTTGCAAATCTGTTGTTTGTTCCTTTGCCAATTCCTTGATTTCCATTGCTGCGATTTCCTTTGTTGTTTCCAACTGCCTTAAAACTCTTCTTCTCATTCCATTTCTTGCTAGCAATTTCCCCTTTCTGTTTACCTTGCTGATAGCAGATTCTAGCCTTGCGGATTACTTCATCCATTGATTTTGGATTGTCAAATTCAATCCTTTCCCGCATATACGGGGGTAAACTGCTAACGAATCGCTGCACTTTCGCTTTTTCCTCTCTTATATATGGCACGTAGCGGAGTAGGGAAGTAAAACGGGTGATGAATTCATCCATAGTCTGCTGCCCCAATCGCAGATCATGGAATTCTCTGGCTTTTTCATCATAAAAGCATTTATTTAAATACCTCTCTTTAAAGAACCTTTGAAAATTGTCCCATGTTATGTTTTGCTCGGTAACCCCTTTTTACGATCTTCACCCCCTCCCACCATAAGGTGGCCTTTCCTTGTAATTGAAAAATAGCCAGTCGTGATTTAAGATTGTGCTCGTATTCATAAAGCTGAAAATACTTATTCATATTGATTAACCATGCTTCAGCTGCTTCCTCTTGTTTTCCGTCAAAATATGGTGGCTTAATCTTGCAGAATTCTCCTTGTAATTCTATCCTTTGTCTTTTCGAGGTTTGTTGTTCAAATGCATTGTCAGAGCGTTCCTCCTGCTCCTCTGATCCTTCGGGGGGTATGTGATGATTCTGCTCTTCCGACATTCTTTGTTGTTCCGCACTAGGATTAACGGGTAGTTGATTTTGTCTGTCGGACAAACTTCTCAGAATTCTTTCTTGTTCCATCGTTAATCGGGCATTATCTTCTCGTAGTCAAGCCATCTCATTTTTCAGCTCCTGTACTGTCTCCAGAATTGCTTGATTTGTGATTCTGGCTTCTTCTCCAAGTTGTACCCACAATTCTGGGTTATTTTCTGCGCCGGTCACGCCCTATCCCATTACAAGTCGTCGCGGTGTATTCTCTGCCCTCCTCATGTCTTTTGTTCTCAGAATCTGATCCTGTAAAAAAAAAAGTTCAAGAGTAATAATGAAAATGATTATTTGTTAATCCATTTACTACAGTGTCCACTCATTATTGTCTTACCCAGAGGCCACAGCGCTGTATCTGGGCTCTGATACCATATGTCATAACCCTCTACACATTAAAACATTACATATAAAAAAAAAAAAATATTTAACCTATGTATCTAAACAGTAACTCCACCCTTTCCAAGGAGAATGATAGTAAGTTATTAATGCAATAACCCGGATTTATGTATTGGCGGAAACGTGAAGTTTGGTTGTCCTTGGGTCATTTACATAATACTTAAATGCTTCAGTTTTGGCGGCATGTCTAATTGCTCTGAGCTGGACAGCTGGCTCCTCGGTCCACGCCCTCGATCCGCTCCACTGATATTTTGGTTTGGTAGCTATGGAATTTAATGCCACAGCTCCGCTGCACCTTCCTCGGGATTTCCACAGTGAATAGACGATCCAGATGAGTTCTGAAGATCGGACAGTGTGTATTGAGGTGCCTTGGAAACAGGGTACTTAGGGTTCCATCCATGCGTTTTTTGTGTTATTTGCAACGCTACTCCAGTTCCGCATAGCAGTTTTCTTCCTCCGGCGTCGCCTCCATATCAGGGTGCCAATGGCATGGTCTTCGACTGGTTCACCCCATCAGCGACTTCGAATGTGTTACAGTTATGGATTCTGTTGACGGAGGAGCCATTATTGGCTCCCACCTTGAGCTTTCATCCGTAAGGTAATATTCCTCTTCCTTACCTCATTGTTGTACTGGTTCGCTTTTCCCATTGTAGTTCGTAAACATGGCTAACTACCCTCGAACGAATGCTGGTCTAGAACAGGGAAGCAGTCCATTGAGGCCCGCGGCGACAAGGAGGGTACCGGGTTTCTGCCGTCAATGTTCCTCTTCAGGTAAGAGTTCTACCACCCGTAGGGATTTATCATTTGCTTAATCTCTGAGTCATGCTTATTATTCTTCTTCTTCTGTCAGGGTATTGTCGATTCTATTTGTAGCTTGGCGTAATGATTTCTCTTCGGATAGAGCATCTCTTCTTGTTCGATGTTTACACTTTGTCCTGGAGGGTTAATCCAAGGATGCCGAATGGCGTAGCTTGTTCTGTTTAGATAGGTTTACATTTATTTACGGCTACCCATTTCCTCTGAAACTGTTCGAAGGGTTTCAGAGCTATGGAATCGAGTTCAACACTCGATTAGACCCTGTTCTTTATTGTAATTATTCAGGTCTCAGTAGAATTTATCATGTAATGAATTCGGTATCATTTGGCTACAGTTTTATGCATTATGAGTTCAGGGTTTGTCCCGAGTTGCCCGAACAGGTCATCGTTTTGTTGCTGCACTTAATACATTTGTAATGGATTTACATGTTGATATTCTAATAGTATAGCGGTATTGCTCTCCTACGAGCCACCGATCCTCTTCATAATTACATATATGTGTTTATTTGATTTTATGAAATACTCTGTTGTTTTTCGTTGACATTCTTACTCTCTCAAGAGCTGTCGTCTTTTCTCATGATTAAATGATATATAGATATGTTGACATTTATAGAAATGCCTGTTGTTATTTGATAATGGCTTGCCCTTTCATGAGCTACTAACCTTTCCTCATGATTCTGATATATATATGTGTTTGACATTTAAGGGAATGCCCTGTTGCGACTCGATGATGGTCCTGCTCCTACGTGGGTCATCGATTTTCCTCATCATTAGATTATGTTGATTTATTTAGCGCACAGACCACAATCTACTGTATTTATTTCCTTGCTTTATCGTTTAATGATCTTTCTTACAGAGCATGCTAATATGGTTCACTGGATTAATCAATTCTTTTCTCGACGCCATACTGTAGCTCCATGCTACCAGGTTGTAACCACCTGTGTATTCCGCTAAATCACTTATTCCTAGTGTTGATATGGTCGGACGGTTGTCTCGACAACGTTTACATTATGATTTTGTTACGGTGTTTGTTCTTGCATCATATATCTAAACTTATTATTCTCGAAAGGGTGTTGTCATTACCGACTTTGGTATATATATTTTACTGTATACAATACCTAGCAGTCTAGCTGAGTATAGGGTACTCCTAATAACTCTTCTTTAGCTGCTATACCTATAATGTAATTCATCCTTATTAAATGTGTATTATTTCGTTCAGTAATTGTATCGTTTTTTCAGAATATAAGTCACTGCTTCCTGAGTCATCCTTACAGGTGTAAATTACTATTTCCTGTGTTATTTACGTAGTACGGTTATGAACATCTATGTTCCTGTTTTCACACTCAGTCAATGACAGTTAGGAACCGTTCTTTTCCCATTCCTGCACTTGATAATTATTGTTTCTTTCATTGAATACAATCAGAAATTAAAGTACTGGATAATGTTCAGGTTTCAGTTCTCTGTTTTCTTTCTTTTGTTACATAGATAACAGAGACGTTATTCATTACCAATATCAGTTGCAGTAATACCCTAGGTTCTAAGTCCCAACCTAAAAGTAAACTTACAGTAATTATAATCAAACTCTCAGAAATACAAGGTAATATCTAACCTTTCAGATTCTATGGAAACTGAAAAACATCTATACTTACCTGTATCTTCTCGTCCTCTATCCTCTGCGCTTCTACAGCACGTAGAAGATTATTTAATGCTTGTTATCCTCCCAGCCACGAGATCAGTCATCCGAACTGAATCTCTCCCCCAAGCTCTTTTGCCGGCCATAGCCCTCAGCAATATGAAGCACCCTTGTGCCTGTGCTATCTGGTCCTCACTAGACGTAGCACTGTTCTCTTCTGCTTCAGTGCCCTCTCTTTTCTTCCCGTTTGTTCCTCTAACAACCCGGGTCTTTTCCTCTTTCCCCTTTTCTATGGGAAAGAGAAAAGCAGTTAGGGTTTCCCCTAATATGCTGGCAACTGTTTTTCTTTTATCTTTAAGCAAGAAAAGAAAATAACTTTTCACATAAAGTTATTGTGTACATATATATTATGCAATCCATATTATTCAATTTTTGAGCAAATAATATTTTCATCATTTTTAAGAAAATAATAATATCTGTTTTATATTCACCTATAATGGTAAATAAACAATTTATTTACGTAAAATGTTTGGTCATTACATCTCCTCCCCCT
>APFE030014863.1:0-22837 GCA_000404065.3 Pinus taeda | reverse complement strand
CAGTTTTTTTTTTTTTTTTTACCTTTGCCATTTCCCTCCTCTCATCGTTTCCCAGAGCAACATTCTCCTCGCCGCTGCATCCTTTTGTCATTGCCCCTTTTCAAAACCTTCACGCTGCCTCGTTTTTCTTCAACTCACCTGCGTATTCCCCTCCTTCTCTATGCCAAACAGCAATCCACTCCTTGTCCTTAGCCACCTACGTGCAGCTATTCATCCACTTCGGACCTGCACTCTTTTATCAACGCTGCCACCTGCACATTCAACCCTCACACGCTGCCTTCAAACACAGACTCCCACCGCTACTCCTCATGCTGCCGCTGCCTCATTCTGATCCCTGCACGCAGTCCATTGTGCCCTCTTTTCCTCCGTCCTCAGCTCTTCCTGCAGCAATCCATCGAGCTGCCTGTCTACTACAGTCAACCTACGCAGCCATTTCATCACCATATCCCTGCGTGAAACCTTCCAGCTCTCCCATCCGCAGTCTTCTCTGTCCTCTGCGTACTTTTCCGAGCTGCCAAACCGCTCCCTGCTCCCACGCTGGCTATTGATCCTTCGCTGTTCCTGTGCCATCGAAATTTCATCCTTCACACAGCACCCATCGCACTTGCTATTCCCTCATCCGTACGGCCTGCATACATTGAAAAACAACAGCAAAATACAAAAATTTCAACTTGGTAAATTATCGTAAGTTTTCCCTTTTCTTTTTCATGCGTTGATTAATTTTAAGTTAGGGTAGTGTATAGTTTTTTAGTTCTAGATTTTGAATTAGAATTTTTTTTTAGTCATAGTTTTTATACATACATTAGTTTATTTTTAGACTTATTAAATCTTAGATTTAGTTTTAGATTTAGATTTTGGTTTTAAATTTAGACTTAGATTTTTTTTTCTTATTTAGATTTAGATTAGTTTAAATATTTGATTTTTAAAGTTTTATTAAATTCTTATTTTAGTTCTTTTTAGATTTTGACTACTTTAAATTTAGATTTTAATAATAATAAACCATAAAATATAAAATATAAAGATTAAAAAAAAATTAATCGTTTTTCTTAGTTTTAAGTTTAATTTTGTTTTTTATTTTCAAAAAATCCATAATAATAAATAAAAAGATATTAAAAATCATTAAATGGCACTTAGAAAAAACAAAAGAGTTATTGTTTTCATTTTGTATTAAAAAAAAAAAAGGCAATAAAAATTTCTTTTAGTTTAGATATGATTTTAATTTTATTTAGTTTTTAATTTTTATTTATTTATTGTTTTTGCTTATGGTCTGAATATAGTTTAGTTTAGTTCAAGTTTGATTTTAAAAGAAAATATCAAAAAATTTCATAAAATTTAAAAATAAAAAAGGGCATAAAGAATTTGTTTTGTTTTAGTTTTGTTTTACTTAGTTTTAGAATTAAATTTTGGATTTTAGGTTAAACGTTACTATAGTTTAGATTCGATTTTATTTAGGATTTTAGTTTTGTTTAATTTTTAGATTTAAAATTTTATTAAAAAATACAAAAAAAATCAAAAATTTTGAAAAAATAAAAAATTTTGAAATTCTTTTTCTAAAGTCTCTTCTCTATTGTGGTGAAGTTAAATGTGCTTAAAATATTTATATCTGGAGATTAAGTATTTGAAATTTGGTGAGCATTTAAGTTTCGTGGTTATTTAAAGCATTTATTCTTTAGAAATTTAATTGTTAGATTATCGTTTAAGGCATTGTGCATTTGTTGAATATTTTATATTTTGCTTATAAATGATTGTTAATTATGGAATTATAAAGTTCATATTTCTGCAACTTTCGATAAACAATCATTTAATCATTAACTCCATAAGGCACTGGTCTATTAACTTAATCAAATCAAATAGGTGCTTTTTTCCCTTTGTGTCTCCCAGCCCAACTGGTCCCCAGTTGGTCATTCATTATCCCATAGAGTCTACCCCCCTTAGCCGCGGGAGACAGGCTTAAACAGAGAGATCGAGGATCAGGGTGACAGCCCCCGGTCTGAGTGTTGTCGTGACAATCTGTGCGACAACATTTTTTGGCGCCGTTGCCAGGGATACTTTATTCTCGGTGTTTCAATGACCTTTTATCATTCATCATTCATCTTTCTATCATTCGTTTGAGCCAGCAATGCCAACATTTTTTGCCGTCGTTGCCGGGGATAGAGTTTTTCTGTCCCTAGCGTTTCAGCGACATTCATCTTCTCATTTCTCATCATTCTTTCATCTCTCATTTGAGCTGGCAGGGACAACATTTGTTGGCATCATTTGGATCTTATCTTTCGTCATATTGATACCTAATCTTCAGTTTATTTCTTGTTTGGGTGGCGACTCCATTTCTTTTCATTTATTTTTCCCAGACAAAGAAGCCTCTCTCATATCAGCTTGTTTGTTGCTTTTTGGATCCTAGAATTAGATTCATTGTTCAAGTGGTGACTCCACTTCTTTCATCTCTTGATTTTCTTGAGCAGAGATCTCTTTCTATCATCCATTTGGTCCCTTGTTGTTCATCATGGATTATTCGTTTAAACCATGTCATTTTACTGATGATCTCCATGATATTCCGGAAGTGGCCATTTCTAAATTACCTTTGTTCTCAAGTGGTGATTCAGTCACTGTTAAAAGGCATCTAGGCTTGTTTACTCGTATAATGATCATATATTGTAGACCCCCTCAATATAATCATGAAGATGTCAAAATGCGTCTTTTTGTCTTTTCTTTAGAGGGTGATGCTTTGAATTAGTTTAATAATTGTCCTAAAAATTCTTTCACTTATTTACAAGACATTGTAAATGCTTTTAAAGATAGATATGGTTATCCAAATAACTCGCCTTGTGCCCCTAAAATTGTGCAACAGAATGAAAGTAATCTTATAAAAGGTCCAGTTGTCGGTGAAATATTCCAAGACAATTCTTCATATCAGAATGTGCAATCCACCTATACCATTGCAGATCAAATTCATGATAGTGGAAAAGCAGGGGCAAATGACAATCAAAAGGAAGATCAAAAGAAAATTATACAAGAACTAATGTCGCTGGTAAAAAATATGGAGATCAATCAAACTAATTACGCCAATGATGTGAGAGCTTTATGCACCCACTTGGAAAAACGTAATAGGGAGATGGAGATCATGCAAAATCAGCATACTAAGGAAATTGAGGCCATGAAGATTAATCATGACACATAAATTAGTTTTATGCAAAGCAAGTTATCAGGCTTAGAGGAAAATATGACGACCATGAAAGCTAATCATGATAGGGAAATTAATTCTATGCAAAACAAGTTATTAACTATGGATGAAGAAATGAATATCATGGCGTTCGATCATAATAATCAGTTGGCTACCATGCAAGCAAATCATAAGGAAGAGATAAACTCTATGCAGTATTGCTTAATGACCATAAAGGAAAAAGACGATAAAGTAATGAAAGATATGGAAGCTAATCAGATATGTCTTCAGAATAAGTTATTGACCATGAAAGAAGACCATGCCAGGGAAATTAGTGCTATGAAGGTTGAACACTCTAGTCAGATAGATGCCATTAAAATACAGGTTCAGAATTTTCAACAATGGTCAGAGGATGAAAGAAACCAAGAAGTTTGTTTTCTTATTGGCTGAGCATTAGCAATAAGAACCAGAGAGGATATTTTTGACATTTGTGGTAGAGATGGAAACTAGTGGATTAAGGGATCAGGATAGGTTGGATAGAGCATCCAACTATGTCATCTTGAAGGCAAGAATGTCATTCTTTCTAGATGAGCATGCCCTCAAGACATATGTCGACAGTGTGGTGGTTGTGCCTGTAGATGCAGATCCATTGAATAAATACAAGGCTGAAATGGAAAAGGAAAAGCGAATGATCCTCAACGAAGTGAAAGATCATGTCGTCTGTCACATCGCTATTAGAGGGACTGCTAAGGAGATGTGGGATGCATTGGCTATGTTGTATCCAGGATCTCCCAAGTAGTGGAAGATGTACCTTGAGCAAAAACTGAGATATTTTCAGATGTAGAAGGGGGAGCATGTGGATCCGTTCCTCACAAAGCTTTAGGAGACCGGTGATGAGTTATCTTCTATGGGGTCTACACCTCAAGACTCAGAGTTGGTTAGACCAGCCCTCAATTGTGTCTCAAATGAGTGGAAAGTCTTTGTCCAGAGTATCCTAGGCAAGGTGACTTTGTCAAATTGGGATAAGATTTGGGAAGCTCTCAAGTAAGAGGAGCTGAGGAGAGACTTGGTCAAGTGTAAGCTTGACAGAAGCAACAGTAGTGGGTCGAAGCCCAATGAGGAGGAGGATAATGCAACCCTTGCATCGAAGGGACAACACGAGCAGCGAAGATGTAAGAAAGATGTCTCGAAGATAAAGTGTTTCAGGTGTGGTGAGATGGGTCACTATGCAACTTAGTGTGCTCTTAGGAAGAAGGAAAAAGATGAGAGGCATGATCTAAAGACTGCGCTTGTGAAGATCGAGGAAGAGGAGTTCGCCATGACAGTTGAGATATCTCTAGGAGGGAGGTGGGTTGATTTGGAGTTGTATTTTGAAGGAGCTACAGATGGGCACAATCCTTGAGGAGCCCACCTCTTGGATCAACACCTTGCTACAGGAGCCTAGATCAGAAGTAGTAAGATGGACTAGTGTCAGATAGTGCTAAGGAGTGTCAAAGAGACAATTGAAGTGGCTAGGAGCACCAGAGACTGAACAACGCAGAGCAGAGTTGGTAACAATGCAAATGACATAGAGCAGAGGTCAACAGGAGTGTAGAAGATTCAGAGGGTCATCACAAAGACTAGCAATAGTCAAGTTCCAACATTCACATGGTAGCATACTGAACACAGTTAGTTCAATAATTTGGGATGTTTTTCCGTTTCTGGTGGAGTAACAATAATAGTTTGCAGTGTAGTGGTAGTGTTAGTAGAAACACATATGCATAAATTCAGAGGGAGTTGCAGTACGGATGTAGTGTTGACAGTGGCAGGGTCAACAACAATACAGATGCAACATTTGTGTAGTGGTTGGTGGAAAACATGTCAGACATTAGCAACGCAGAGGGAGATGTTACAAAATAGAGTAATGCTTCATATTGAAGGCATTTCTAGAGCACATTCCTCGCTAAGAGGGAGTGTTGATTTCTGGTGGCATCAGATGAGCTCTAATTCTCAAATTTTGCAAGGAGGCTTCAGCACATGTATTCCAAAGAACCCAAAAAGTGTTTTTGGAAATTCTACACATAAATAGTTTTATTAAAATAATTAATTATTTTTAAAGGGCCCTAAGTCTAAACTTAGGAAAATAAAATAATTAAAGGGTATTATTATAAATTGTGGGTGTAACTTCTAGAAAAAGACGAGGATCAAACAAAAATGATCTTAGCCATTGATTATCTTCTAATCTAGGTCGTTGAACATCAATGAGGATATTATTTAAAGAGGCTCAAGGGTCACTTAGAAAGACACACATAGAGTTTAGAGAAATGATTTTCGAGGCAGAGCAGCTTCCGGGAGATTTTCAATAGTGTGTTATTGTAGTGAGGGGCAGGGATAGCTGGGTTGGAGTATCTTTTGTAGAGCCCTGGATACGCAGCAGAGAGACAGACAGACACCAAGAAGAGGCAGTGCATATCTAGGAGGGGTTGATGTTGGGCCAGAAGTGCCTATTGACCACTACGTGTCAATGACCCATAGCAGTACACCCCCTTTTTCGCAAAAGGGATATCACCTGATCGATGTATGAGTGTCATCCATTTATCATCATCAGCCTAATTATCATGTTATAATGTAAACCCATTCTACATATATGCGATGTAAATAATCTCAGCAAATCTGTGTCATGTATGTAATTGCCTAGGTAAACCTATTTTTCTGGTAACGATCTACATGCTGGGAGGCTTTTTGTCTCACCGATCCATTCTTGGATGGTCAGCAGAGTTTTCCTTTAGCCTTACCCCAAAGCCGAAATGAATTTTGTTACCGAGATCTTAAGCGAGTCCTAGTTTTATAGATCGAGTCTATGTAAAAGTGATTTGGGAATAATCCTAACTATTTGGTTAGGTTATTTTATTACAGATTTCTTAGTCTGCTGGATTATATTTGTGTCACAAAAATGTGTAGTCTGTGAGGGTCTATTTCAAATTGGTTTTTCCCCTTGAGATGTAAAAAAAGTAAAAAAATCATGACGTAAAATGTCTTGAGGGTTAGAAAAATAATGTATCCCCTCATAGTCCTAGGCCTTAGGTAAATTTAAATCTTCTAGAGGTAAAATTCGTGGATCCTTTAAAAAATTAAATCTTAACTGGTCCAGGGACTAAGGTTAATTGATTATTTTACTAAATTTTATGCCTTGGGTCCCTAGGGTTAAGTCAAAGTCAAAGTTTTGAGGAAATAAATGCAAAATTTTAATTTTTGAATTTATTAAAATGCATTTAATTGAAAAATTCGAAATTTTCTCAATATTTAAAATTTCAACAGATGAGATTAAAAGAAATTTTGATCCTCATCAATGGCCGAGATCACTTTGATAAGGATCACTCAAACTAGCCATTGGGAGATTTATCTTTAAATAGGAAGTCAATTGTCAGTTGAGATCATTTGATCTTTGAGTCGTGTGCTAAGTGAAAGCTCTCTTGTAATCTTTTTTTATGAGCAATAAAGAAAGACTTTGGGGTTAATCTCTTCTGGTGTTATTCTTCATGGAAATGTTGTAAGATGTGTTATTTTCATGCATAGATTTCCTTTTAATCATTGATGATAGATTTATGAAGAGTGATTTAAGCACAGGTATCTTGCTTGATCACTAGGGTTTGAATGGTAATTTAAGTTTTGAATATAATGGTAAGTATCTTATTAAATCTGAATTTTATTATCATTTTCTCGCTATACGTTAATGGTTGAATTGAGTTGTGTAGAGAATTTTGATTTTTAGGTCATTGGGCGTTCGGGGGAAGTTTTCAGTTGGACCAACCAACTCCTGAATAATATTTTCTGAAGAGCCTAGCTTGATTGAATCACGGGCTTATCATAAGAAGTTTCATTGTTGATGCATGAAGGGTTTTGGGCCAAGCACCTCCATTTAAATTTAAAATCTCAAAAAAAATTATGTGCTAAGTTGATAAATCTGGCTTTTAAAAGCTTCAAATTGTCAGGTCTGGAAGCGGAGTCGGACTCACACTCCCTAGATCTGATAGATCTGCTATTTATGTGCATAGATTTGTAATTTTTTCTTTTAGTTAGTTTTGTGATTTTGGTTTTGAGGGTTTTAAGTGTTTTTTGGGCGTTTCTAGCTCGAGATCTGAAGTTAAAGGTTGTAAATAATCCAAATCTAGGCCCCGGAGGGTAAGATTTGGATCTCTGGAGGTCAATTAGCATCATTTTTAGTAGGTTTCCATCTAGAGATTTTGCAATCCAAGAGTTTTAATTTTTTTTTTAAATCTGAAATTTTTAAGGGTTTCAAAGAAATCTGAAGGAAAGCGATTAAAATTTTTCTGGAAAATATCTAGAGGTTCTGGTGGAAGTTCTATAAATTGGATGCCTGGTTTTTTCTGAGTAGGAAAATTTCTATTTTTTGTTCATTATGGTTTTTTCTGAAAAGCTTCGAAACTTTTTATGGTCTGGGTTTGGGTTTAAATTTTTAAGGGATCTGGAAAATTTTTGGATTACTTCTCGCTGCTCCAAATTCTTTCCATGTAGCCATCCTTGCGGCTCTCCCATCAAACCCTCTCCCTTGCAGTCCTCCATCTCATTGCTCTGTCTAGCTCCTCATCCCCTTCATGCATCCATAACCTTTCTCATAGCCCTCTTCTCATTCCAATCCTTCATTGCATAAACACATGCAAGTCTAAGTCCATCTTCTCCCACTACGACCTTAGCCTGCGACTTCCCATTCGTTGATCAACCCACAACGTTATCCATCTACATGCTACTAGCGTATTCCTCAGAAACCTCACGCAGCTTTCTCTGCCTGTGTCTTCCCTCCCGTGGCTCCCTCCTGGCTAGTTCATCTCACCCTTAGTGGTCCATCGTGCTCCCTACCCAACTCCTCCTCGCTATCTTCAATCTCTCCCACACATCTATTGAACCCTCCTTCGTTCTCCTGCCCAGCTCCTTTCCACTGCATGCTCTTTTCCCACAGTCCTTTCCTCACTATCCCTCTACAGCTACTCCTTTCCGCTCCTCATCATCCTTATACCTGCACACACACAAAAAAAAAGTTTTGATTTTCATTATGTGTATGAGTAGGTTAGCATAGGTATTTTATTTTTCATTTCATTTGGTTTTCAAATTAGGTTAAGACCCTATTCATCTTTAAATTTCGATTTTTTTTCTTAGTTTTGGTTTTTTTAGATAAGTAGTATAAAAAAAAAATTAAATAGAAATATGTTTCATAATCAAGGGCTTGAATTTTTTTATGTGGCTCTGTTCCATTAAAAAATTTTAAAAATTATTAAATCTTTTTCAATTTATTTCGGTCACATTAAGTCTTGCTTAACATATTGAATAAGGTTTTTCAAGGAAAATTTTGTGGTATCAGCATTTCCACTTTTCTATAGTTAAATGTGCTTAAATTTTTTATATATCTGAAGATTAACTATAGGAAGGTGGTTAATTTTTCTATAATTTGGGTTTCTAAGCATAATCATTTTAATTTTAGGATTGGAACTGGTTAGCTTTTAAATTTCATGGTTGATTAAGGTATTTGTATCTCTTGAAATTTAATTGCTAAGGCATTGTGCATCTAGTGAAATTAATCGTCATTGCTTGGATCATTTAATGCTCGATACATGTTAGACATTTTACAAATGTTTTCAAGCGATTGTTAAATAATTTTACCATGGAATTATAAACAGATTTCATATCTATTTTTCCTAAGAAGTAGTTGATAATCAATTATTTGGGTCATTGACTCCATAAGGTGCTGGTATTAATCATTTAAAATTTAACCAACTTCTGAATCTTGCTAAGCCTTTGATTGCCTCGCTATGTCTCCCAAACTGGTTGCTTCCCAGCTGGTTCTCCTTGGTCCCGTTTCTCCATAGGGTCTACCCCCCTTAGCTTGTTGTATGGAGACATCTTAAACAAAGAGATCGGGGATAAGAGCGATAGCCCCCGATCTGAGTGTTGTCACGGTGCCTAGACACTTTGTGCAACAACAGGGCCCACGCAGAGATTGATGTTGAGCCAAGAGGGATCACACAGAAGTTGTGCAATCTTCAACTTAGAAGTCTGAGTTTGCTGAGGGAGATGACATCTATGAGCCAGGAGGGCTAGAAACTGCTTCAGAGGGCAAACATTTCCCAGTTGAGTTGAGGCAAAGCCTTTTAAGGCTGATGCAGGGCCTACGTAAGGCCAACGCAGAGATAGTGAGGGATAGTTGGTTCAGTTGTCAGAATTGTCGGGAATTGCCGAGTAGAGTGAGGTGATCTCGATAAGTTTTTCTGATAGTTTATTTTCTCTGAAATTGGATAGCCAGAAGGGCATTTGGAGTTGTATTTAGAAACAACTACATAACAATATAAAACCCTCAGAGCTGCTGCACTGATTTCCCTGCATTTGGTTTTTCCTGGGACATTTGTCCAAAAAATATTGTCACTTGTGTGGATTTTTCTCTATTGTATTGTTCTTGTTTTGGGAAAATTAATTAATTAAGTGAAGGTTGTAGTTGTATTAGCTTCGATATTTGATGTAGGAAGTAGTGAAATATTTTTTTTAGAATTAACAAATAGGAGAAGTTTAATCGGTTGTTGCAATAGTTGATTCGGGTGGAATTCTCGAATTTTCACACCAATGTGGGTCCTATTACCCACCATACGTGGGTGTTATCCATAGGAGAGATATTTTCTCCTAGATGGTCCTCAGCTGGCAACGAACAACCCCTTGTAGCCACCATATAGCTCGATGTGCCATTATCTTTGCCACATGAGCTAGCCATGTGGTCCCTTGCCCATCTGTTATGATCAAATGTTTGAAGTGGGCCCTCCAACCCCAAAGGTATGGCTTTTCATTATGTAGTTGGGTGATTTTGTTTGCTTATCATGGACACTTTTGGGCATGGACTAGTGGGGGGATTCGGTGGAAATAGTGGTCTAGGTCTGTACTCTTGTCTCCTCTGCCCAATTTCATGGTTAACCTTGTGTACTAGTCCCGTGGGATCTCCTTTACTGGCTACTACTTTTAGGGATGACACTACATGGGAAAACCCAATTTTGGTTGTGTGGTTCCACTTCCGGACACCGTATACATCACCCCCCCTCCACTTATTATAATACCATTCATCACTTTTCCCATCCAGGTCCACATTTGTCCATTGGGTCCACAAGGATATAGCTTCCCCCTCCCCTTGTCCACACCTTGGGTCGGGCCTCGAACGATGCCCTGAAGGTTGATGTAGCTAAAATAAAATAAAAAGAATATTTTAGCCACTCTCAATAGGATAAGTACCATAAAATGAAAAAGATGGTCAAGACATACATATTTAACACGCAGGTAAAATCTAATAATGAACTCTACCCCTATCATTATGGCCATCACCATGGTTCCTAGGGTCCCTCATATTGACCCCATTCATCATTAAGGAAGCCATGATTGAACCAACCCTTGGTGGGAAATGAATTTCCCAACCTCAAGGGGGAAATCACTGCTATATCCCACACATCATGCTCTCATCCCCTGGAGCCCTGAGAAGTTATGAAGAAAATTCAATCAAAGGAAAAAGGCATATAAAGAAGGGTGGAAAAACAAAGGTCGTCGTAACTCATGCACCATGATTTCTCCCTCCTACACTCATATACCCAAGTGTGGGCTTCCCCCATTATCACTACCCTAGTATTGTGGCATATGGCTTGGATCATTTCCCCGATCCCCACTCCATTCCATCATTATATCACCTACCACCTACCACTTGATGGATGTACCATGGTGTCGAGTAGTAAAAAGGGTCCTTTTCACCTCTATTTACCCAACATTAATATCAATCTAGGAAAGATTTGTTATCTCAAAGAGTGTACTCAGTTTGAGGTGGTCATTTTACAAAGTAATGCTAGTAGTATAGTGCTTTAAATACAAGAGTAGATGGATGCTTGGAATAAAACTTACTTTTAGAAAGTAACTTAAAACTCAAATCATGTACTCAAAAAGCTACAACAATTTATCAATCAAGGGTACAGTAATAGTAACTCCTCCCTTTCTAAACTGATGGAATTAAAAAGCATTCAAGGAAAAGATCATCAACCTAGGAACTAGACAACATATGTCAATGTTCACTACAGTTTCAAATCATTCTGCACACTAAATCAATGGTAATTCAAATGACAAGAAATGAAATAGTGACTAATCTATTTAACAGGATTGCGCAACTAAGTCTTAACCTACAGAAATGAATGAAGAAATAATTGTATCCTACAGGAATTGAGAGGCAATCTTTACTTTAGAAATGATTTGAACAACAAACAGTAATTGAACAGTAAACCAATGGAAATGAAATATTGAACAGTGACTTCAACCGAATGTAAATACACAACAAAACCCAATCGAATATTACACACAACACTCCTATATTAAAAGGAACAATGATCTGAGCTCAGATATGACAAGTATGAATCATGATTATAAAGGAACATCAATTGTGATCACGATGGAATAGCAATCCCAAATGAACATCAATCACGTTAAAAGTGACCCATATATAAATACACAATAATACCGACTTACGAATATACAACATCGTTACTCCGTAATCGAACAACAATGGCAATCTGTAAGGAACAACAATGTTATATGATAATATCAGTTGTTTAAAGGAAAATCAATGCGATATAAAGTTAGAGTGAATAGCATAACATTCCTATTACAGAGAATAACATTACTTATTCAAGTAGATGAAATATAACATAACTGATATGTAAAATAGTAAGGAACATCAGATTACTGAACAGAGCGGATAAAAGAAATCAAACCACACACGAATAGGAAAATAATGGTACGGGAGCAAGTGATCCACCAGGGCTAGGCCCTTAGCCTCTAGGGACACACTGCTTAAGATTACTCTAGAATCAAAGATGGAATAACAACCAAATTTTATATATTATGCATCAAAAAATAGTTACAGTAATCGCTCTTACAGAGAGTCGATGATCAAAGTTCCAATTACAACAGTAAGTTTCATAAAAACCATAATAGTTCCATCCCTTGGGCTAGCAATGTTGCCTCCTCTTATAGCAGTCGAGCGGAGATATCAATGATACAACGAATCGTTAAGGTAGCGATCCCTCAAGATCAAAGGATCCTAAGGGATTCGCCACACTGTTAGTTCTCAATTATCTTCTTGTTCTCTTATGCCGATTTGGTACCTCCTCTTCCTTTTCCTGGATTATATGCTCCAGTTTAGATTTCCTTATTTGGATACGGTTCCTTGTCAAAGGGACAGCAGTTAACCTTGTCTTGTCTTTTCCTTTAGAACGACGATCTTCCGTTTTCTCCTTTTTCTGCATAGGAAAAGGGTAATTATTTGTCATTTTACGTTGCATACAAATCTTCTTAGATCTATCATAATCTTTCACCATATACTTATTTCATAATGTAAAGAAGTTATGTATTCAAGGAAAAGGTGACAAAGTGAGTGGTAATTACATACCTTCTCTAGTGTTCAACACACCCCCTTGCTTACCCTTTTTCATGCCCTCATGAAAACATTATAATTGACATGCAAGGCAGTGAGGGAATAGGCTAGAGAAGGGATCTCATGAGGTGGTCTACAACCATGATTGCTAGCAAGGAATTCAAAGAAGTGTCCTTCCTATCCTTCAGTCATTTCATATAAGGCTTGATATCCTGGTGCAGGGTGCCAAATAATTTGACTTCTGAATCTACAGCGTAATCAAGATGGTCCTTCTCTCAAAACGAGGTCACCATAGAAACTCAGGCAGTCAGCAGCTAGCTTAAAGTTCTCATAATTGAATGGTTCTCGGTTTTGGATGTTCGGATTAGAAGTCTGATATCGAAACTTGGTTGCTGCTATGGCAAGGTCTTTGATGGTAAAGAAGTATTATATCCCTTGCCGTATGACTGTTGTGTGGATAGGTCCCATTGCTTTGATCACTCCCTTATTTCTCATTAGGCTCCTATGTTTATTCCATAATTGTTGTAGGTCTCTAGGTTTTCCTCTCACCAATAAGTCTAATCCATTTTGTTGTCTTTGAAAGACATTATAGGCTTTAAGCCACTTTATTTGATTAACACCAAAAGAAATAAATGCTTGCAGTTGGACATATCCCACAAAAGGGCCAGGGTTCTGATCTGTTTCTCCATCTAATACAAGATTGTGCAAATAGGATTCACATAACAGTGGTTGAACTTTCTCCCCATAGTGCTTACAACAATTTATGAAGTCGTCAATAGTGTTTATTTCTATAGGGACTCCTAATTTAATAGCTTTAACTTCAATTGTAAATATCTTTCCATTAAAAACAAAGCATAATTCCTAGCAGGTGTCGTGCACACTAGAACGTCAGTGTACAAAGATCATAGGGTATCCATTTGCTTGATGACTATATCTAGTTTATGGGTTACCTTTTTTACTCTTTCTTCTTCCTTTCGCCATCCTTCGAAGCCCTGGCTTTCGAATAAGTTAACGTCCCTCAGCTACTATTGTAAATTTTTATACTTTTCTTGAGAGACAGTTTGCTCTATAAGTTTCTCTACTACTTGTTGGGCTTGCACCAAGTCCTTTCACAAAGTTACTGTCCTCGAGTCACTATCCCACATAGTAGTTGTAAGCGGGAGATTTACTTTAATCTTCTTATTACATCGTCTCATATTTATGGTTTGAATTTCCTTAGAAGACTGTGCCTCTGTCTAAATTTCCTTGTCACAAGTCGATATATCATCTGTTTGTACCTCGACATGGGCAACATCCGAGTGTTGTTCCTTTCAGTTTTGAATGACAAGCTGGTCATGAGTCTTCTTAATATTTCTCTTAAGTGATTTTGTCTGAGCAGTTGTATGCTTTATCACATAGTTCCCTTTTGTCTTCTTCCTCATTTTCAAAACCCTTATCTGCTGCCAAAGTTGCTTAATCACCCTAAGCAATATTTATTGTTCCTTTCGCAATCTTCTAATTTCTTCTATTTTTCTGGAAGGAACAATCGTTTGTTTACTCGGGCCTGGACTTTGTAGCTCAAGCGTTGTGGCTTCATCTTTGCCAATTTCCTTATTTTATCCTCGGTGCACTTCTTCAGTGCTATGCTGATCCAGTTATTCAGGTGTAGAAACCCTAGCTTGCTCTGTTGTGTCCTGAGCAGCTTCTTCCTCTACCTCCTTTTCATCATGAAATTCCTCTGGTGTATTCTAACTAGGAACAGATTGTTCCTCTTCTCCTGCATCATTCTCTTTCTCGGATACACTCTCATCATGAACAGAGGATCCTCTTCTCCTTCATCTTCATCACACAGTTCTTCATATGCACTTTTGTCATG
This sequence comes from Pinus taeda, assembly GCA_000404065.3. Classification (NCBI taxonomy): domain Eukaryota; kingdom Viridiplantae; phylum Streptophyta; class Pinopsida; order Pinales; family Pinaceae; genus Pinus; species Pinus taeda. Next base: position 8,386 of record APFE030014863.1, on the reverse strand, counting down.
AATAGAGTGCTCCTGCGATCCTTCTTCTTCTTCACACGGTTCTTCAGATGCACTTTTGTCATGAATAGAGTGCTCCTGTTATCCTTCTTCGATGTGGGGGTTAAGTGGGCTATGAACTTGGGCATATTTACCCATATTGGCCATAATTTGCACCAACTCATCCTCTTGCAGTGGGTTTTGTAGTGGAATTCCACTACATTGCTCTACTTCCTCTTCCTCCTGACCGGATTGTTCAGTCTCTTCCTCTAGTTCTTTATCATTCTCCTCCAATTCTTTTTCGTTCTCCCCACCTTCCAATTGTGGGGGTCCTTCATCTCTAGAGTCGTGTATTTCTACAGGTTGACCACTGCCTTCCTGGAGATTCCTCAGCATTCCCTTGATTCTTTCCAGTCTAATAGATTTCCTTTGTTTTAGAGGTCTGCTTGATGCACCAGTATCATGTTTCTGTTTTGGGGTTGGCAAGGCCAATCCCCCATCTATTGCGAAAATCAGTTCTTCCCAACTGCTCTGTTGTTGGGCAAGGCTATGGCTAACTATCAGTCATATTAAGCCATGGTGACTTACTACCGATTCTAAGTGGCGAGATTTCTTCATGCTTCGGCTGACATCATGCAATAAAGGATTTAAAAACACAGGCAAATTCATAGTGCACTTTTTCTTTAACATAGCTATAAGTTTAATATGTCGTGGTCTTACCACGTCTTTCTTGTCGTCACAAGTGATGTAGCTCTAAATAATTTTCACCAATTTTTCCCATGTCTCTCCCAAGGTTGCTGGTAAAACTCCCTTCCCTTTTACAATCAGGTTCTGTGCTTCATCCTGGAAGATTTTCATGGTGTCCTGCAATCTCACCTTTTTCAGAGTTCACATAGGTCTCATGGCTGGTAGTCCTGAAACTTTTGCCATTATGTCATCAGTGACTGCTATCTACCTCCCTCTCACCATGGAATAATGTTCATGCAGGTTCTGTAAAAACTCAATTGCCACTGTTTCGTTGGATTGTTGTATGCAGTTAAGATAAACTAGCCATCCTGCTCTTGCTAGGATCTCTCATGCGGCATTGGAAACTATCAACACCTATGGTTCCTTGCAAATTGATCTTCCTCCCATGCTTAACACACTGTAAAAATGTAGAGAAAATAATGGAACAAAAAGCTTCTCAAATTTTAGCTGGCTGTTAGAAAAGCACAAAGAAGATGTCGAAACAGCAAGCTGTTCAAATTTCAAACTTACTACTAATTTTTGCAGAGCAAAACAAGGAAATAACTTTGAAGCAACAAGCCATGCACATTGGAAAACAGAATACCATTAAGAATTACTATTCCCAAGCCATTAATTCTTCCAATTGACGAGCTAACACGTATGTTAGCGAATTATGGGGATTACCTATGCCCCCCCAACAATGTGATAGGCCGACCTCAGCCATCAAATGAAAGAGTAGTGTGCTGAACTGCCATAGTACAGAGTCATTAAGGAACAACATATACAAGAATTCCATGCTTATAGTGATGAGAAGATTACTGAAATTGAGGTGTAGAATAGAATCGCTTAATAAATAAGGAAGTGTTGTGATATGATGCGAGAATTGGAGGATAGGACAACTGACGTGCACAAAAGGTCCAATGCGGTCATTATCAACTTTTTTTGTCATAATTGATTTGTAATTGATTTTCATGTTTCAAAGTTTCGGAAGGGTTATCTACATAATCTCATTTGAACAATTTATAAAGATATAAGAAGAAGGGTTGTATAATTGCTATTGGTGTATAACAAATATGACTTCAATACCATCAATAGAGCTCTGTTTCCCACAGTTGTCTATAACCTTGAAAGAGTTGTTTATTTCACCCTTGGAACCATAATCCTATGTGTATGCATAGGAAAGTGTTGTGCAATGTCAGAGTGGAGGCCATTATGCTGGCTTGGTAACCAGATGAATCACAATACCATTCACCAAGAAGGAGTGAAAGGTAGGCAGGTCGGCTCGTGTTGAGACCTCCTGTTCCAAGGACTTTATTTTTTTGATATGCCTCTTGGATCATATCCTTGGTGTGGTGGCCATAGTAGGAATGCCACTTCACTTTCTTCCTTATGATCATGATAGGTTGGCTCTTGATGAGACCCCCTATCCTTCATCTAACAAATCATGTTAGAAATCTCATAAACATTGTCCTTTTTCTTCTTTTTTCTTTTATATAGCACCTTTCCTATTTATATACAAAGGGTGGTTCAACACTCCTTAAGAGTAGGGATGGTGGAAGAAGTCTTAACATCTCAATAAAAAAATTATGCCCTTATTCTTTGTTGTGGAGGTAAATCCCCTTTGCGGATAGAGGCGATCCCTACTAGTAAATGGGGTGTCTTGCTTTAGTAACCGCGTAAAACCTTTGGCCACCTCGGCGGCATCCCATCAAATGGGGTGTCTCACTTTAGTAACCGCGTAAAACCTTTGGCCACCTCAGCATAGTTCAGAATGAAGCATCGTAAAAAATTCGCTTTACCCTGCAAGCTTTACAATTGCTGCAAGGAAGTAGGGGGAGGAAGATTCAGAATGGCCTCAACTTTAAGGGGATCCAGATGGATGCCCTCCCGGGAGACGATGAACCTGAGAAGTCTGCCAGACTCTACGCAGAAGACACACTTATGCGGTTAAGATGAATAAGGTAGTGTCCACAGTGGAGAAAAATTTCGCGGAGATGAGCAGGATGGTCTTGACGCTTAGCTAAATGAGCTGGTAGATCATCCAGGTAAGGTTGCACGATGTGTCGAATATCATGGAATGCATAAGACATCGCGCGTTGGAAGGTATGACCGGTGTTCTTCAAACTGAAAGGGAGATTTTTGTAAGCGAAAGTGCCCCACAGATAGATAAAGACGGTTTTGTGTTGATCGGCTGGCACAACATTAATCTGGTTATAACCAAAGAAACCGTCCATAAATGAGTATATCTCACTTCCGGCACACTCATCAATGAGCTGGTCAATGAAGGGTGTGGGGTAGTTATCCTTGGGACAGGCTCGATTAATATCACGGTAATCAACACAGACCCTGATGGTACCCTGCTTTTTATCCACATGGACGATATTGGAAACCCAATCTGTGAGTAGGATGGGGTAGATAAAACCAGCCTTGAGAAGCTTTTCGACATCCACTTTAATGGCTGCAGCCTTTCGGGGGTGCACGGGGCATAAACGTTGTCGGACATGCTTAGCTCCCGGATACGTGGGTATCTCATGCACCACAATGCTTGGGTCGATGCCGGGCATTTCTTTGTAAGACCAAGAAAAGATGTCACGAAACTTGCAAAAAAGACAAATCTAAAGCTGAATTTCCTCAGGAGTACAAGTTACTCCAATATAGATATGTTCAAAAATCCCTGGTTTAACAGAGATGTTGATCGGTTGGGTTTGCGTGATGTTTCCCAGGTTCCCTTCAGAGGATACTTGATATACTTGGATGGGTGTCTGAAGGGGTTGTGCGGGGAGACAACGAGCAAACCGCTTGAGACAAGCAAGCATTTCCTGATGGGTAGGGAGGAACGAGGAACGATGGTGAAGATTGGACCAAGGGGGTTCCTCGAGAGACATAGTCTCTATAATGGCTTCATTAGAAGGAAATGTTTCCTTTAAAGGATCCGAAGAAGCATAGTCTCCAAGCCAAGGGGAATGAGCATATGAGTCGAGAGCTCTGCTCAAAGAAGAAGATTCAGAAGGAGAAGCCAATATAGAAACAATCTCAACGTAGTTGAGCTTGGTAGGGCTCAACGGCATCTCATTGCCCCATGATTCTATATGGTCAATGGGGGGAAGGACCCGAGGATTAGAACGAACTGAAATCATATTGACAGAAGCGACGTTCGGAGACGGGAGTGAAAAGACACCCATGAGGGTGGGATCTTTAAAGAGCCCAGCTCCCACATTCTCTAATGGAATGGAGGTATGCTCCACAAAAGGTACGTTGCCTTTGGAAGAGGAAGTGAAGAAAGCGAGCTGGTCTACTATGACAGTTTTCCCCTGATGAGGGAAATGAATGACACGAAATAGAGATGAAGCCACGGCACGCATGGCATATGTCCAGCTCCAGCCCAAAAGGAGGTTGTAAGTAAGATTAGCATCAACAACTTCAACTTCCACTTCGACAGTCTTCCCTTCCAAAGTAATAGGCAAGCATTGGAGGATACTGTAAGGGCGAGACTCTCTCCCGTCAAAGGCTTCCAAGGTTGTAGGGGATTGACTCAAAGTCGGAGAACCAATAGTCTTCCAACAAGCAACAGACATGTTGAAGCGCCTTCATCAATAACCGTACGATGAATCGTTTTAGAATTGATGATGACCTAGATAAGGAAGGTAATCTGGTCAGGCAGTCTCGGTACATGGCTCTCGAGATCAAAAGTAATTAAATCTGAGTCAGTCGGGTCAATGCCACCGATAGCCGATAGCAAGGACTTCCTCTGGGGGGGGCAGCTCTGGAGAACTTCTAGAGTAGACATATCTGACAGAGCCTGAGCTAAGTCCTCAATGATGCTATAGTGCTGGGCAGCATGAGCATTAGGGTTGTAAGAAGATCTCCAAAGTACACCTTTAAGAGGGGGTCGAATAGGCATCTCAGTGCTAGGTCTCTCGATATGGAGCAGACTAGAACTGGATGGAGGAGCGCTTGAGGGAACCTCAGGCTCTTTCTTGGCAGGTGGCGGATATTCTTTCACTCGAGTAGTAATGTGAACGGGAATCGTTCCAGCCATGAACACTTGGGAACCAAAGGGAGAAGAAGATGAGGATGGGTTAGCCACCATTTGCGTTTTCTATGAGGGGAAAGGTTCTTTCAGCACCACAGGAGTCCCAGGAGCACCTTTCACAAACGAATAATTTCAGACCCTTGGGCAGTCTTTGGTATAGTGATCCTCGTCACAGATAAGACAAGGATACTTGGGTTTACTTTTGGCTCCTTCCTCAGGTGGAGGTTTAGGGGAGTCCTGCTTGGGTTGATTAGATTTATTTTTCCCTTTTCCCTTCTTCTTTCCTTTCGAGGCTTTATCCACCGTGGTGGACTGGATGACGTTAACCTCGGAAGTATTCCCAGAATTAGACACGCCCTGAGAATTATTTTCGTTTGAAGCACTCGACTTTTGCTTCCTAGGGTTCGCGGAAGATTTCTTAGAAGATGGATTTAGAGATCCAATAACACCGTCAACAGATGGCTTTGGCAGATCTTTGGATATTCCGGGCCTCAGGGTGTTAGGAAAATAATCATATAGGGTACCAGACTGGGAATAAACCAAGTCAAGGTACTGAGCATGCGCAATGGCCTGCTCTTCAGTTACACATGCCCCCATAGCAATGTCTCGTGCGATCGCAAGGACAAAGGAGGTTGTAAACCAATCGGTCAGGAGCTGAACAGGAATCCAGAACTTAATCAAACGACGATGCCATCTCCATTCATGTATATGATCGGATATGTGCATGGCCGTGTCCTGTTTAAGAGACATGAGGAGATGCGTTCCCGTCTCATACCGAATTGGCAACTGAAAATGAGTTAGAAATGCCATTGCCAACGAGTTAAAATCTTGAAAGGATCCGCGAGTTAGCTCAATATACCACTTAGCAGCAGAGCCAGTGAGAGTCCTTTGAAAAAGGTGGAGCCGGATTGAATCATCAAGCCATGAATTTGACGAACACCAAAGACGATAAGTCATAACGTGGGCTTGGGGGTTTTCTCTAGCTTTGCCATCGAATTTGGGACAATCACCGGGAATCTTGGTTGGAACTGGTGGCCAGAATGGATTATGAAGGACAGGATCATTAGTCAATTTGGACACATCCAGCAGTTCCAATGTTGCTAGGAAGGGTAACTGAGGGTTGAAGGACATCTGTGGCCGTGGATAAGGGGTAGCACCAGAGTTCCAACCAGTTGTTGGTTGCCCCCATTGATATTGTCCGGACAGACCTGGCCCATAGGGGTTCTGTCCGTAGGGATTTTTTCCATAGGAGTTATAGCCATAACTGGACGGCTGACCTTGGATTTTCCCCCTAGCACCCCATTGATTATCAACTTGGCCTGCAGGAGCAACATACTATTGCTGGTAATTTTGATAAGGAGTGACCTGCATTTGTTGATAATTTTGGTACGAGGCAAACTGAGCTTGCCCCTGGGATTGCTAGAAACCATAAGGATGTTGGGCTCCATACTGAGCCTGGGGACCAGTCTGCGCTTGATAAGAAGGTTGAGACTGAAACCCACCTTGCATTTGAAGACCAGCTTGGGTTTGGGGCCCAGCCTGGGGTTGCAAACCAGGTGGAGCTTGAGAAGCAACAACCATTTGCATGCCCGGTTGAGCAGGCCCAGAAAGATGTCCTTGAGAGGATTGGGGTTGGGCCACCTGGCCAGAAGGTTGCCTTGGTTGAGTTTGGGATTGACCGACTTGCCCAAAAGGTTGAGCTTACTGAGTGTTGGGTTGCCCTTGCACCACTGAGGGTTAACCTGACAGACTAGATGGCTGAGTAGACTGGACGGTTGGTTATCCTTGAGGTTGACCAACTTGTCTAGACGGTTGACCAGACTAGACAATGGGTTGGCCTTGCTATATGTAAGGCTGACCACCCTGCCCAGAAAGGTACCCCTACTGGATCCCAAGTTGTCCTTGTTGCATATAAGGTTGTCCTGGATTCCCAGAGGGTTGACCGGAAGGGTATCCCTACTAGACCCCAGGTTGTCCTTGTTGCATATAAGGTTGTCCTGGATTTCTAGAAGGTTGCCCAAAATAAGTGAAAGATGGACCACCATAGGCCGAAGGTTGTCCCTGAAAGGGTTATCCTTGTGGGCCTCCAGGTTGTCCTAGATAAGACTGCCTGTAATACTACTGCCCATAAGAAGGTTGTGTGTAAGATGGCTGACCTTGATAAGGTGGTCCTTAATAAGATGGACTTTGATCCGCAGGGGGTTCTTGGCCACCACCGTAACGAGTGGTACCCCAAGAAACATTTAATGGGATTGAGACCTCAACCGCAGGTTGAGCTGGCAAGGATCCAAGATAAAGATGATGTCCTACGGGATCATAATAATGAAATGGACCTTGCGAGCACGCATTCTAGACGGTTTGTAAATACTGATCCTATGCCCCCTACTGTAATGGAACCAGAAGAAGGTGGGGCACTAAGTGTAGGATCAACAAGTCCGAACGTAGGTACCGAATGGCCACTATTTACCGAACCGTGGGGCAAACCAGCAATAGTAGTTAAATCGAGGATTTCGTAACAGCACTAACAACAGGTGCTGAAGAAGCTACACAAACAGTTGGGATAGTCGGGACTGAAGTGACAACTGTATTGTGAATTTGAGGAATAAAAGATCTCGAAGTGGGAGTGATGTTGTGATCCCACATGGTAACCAAGGAGGAGTTCCTAGAACCCATAACATCCCTCAAAGCCCGATAGCGTAAGAGCAACGTGACACCGATAGGGGTGACACTGAAGGGAGGTGTTACGATCGAGATAGGAGTTTCGACACTCATCGCAACGGGTGTTTCACTCGCGATGGGAGATGTGTCATCCATATCAGAGGAAGACATTGGGACCGAAACACCAGTAGGAGTAAAAGGAGTATCCTCTTCAGAAGGCTCCCAAACAAGGTTCCAATGTAGATCGTCAAAATCATCTTCTGGAGTGCGAGACTTCAGTGGTTGGACACTTAGAATAACAAGGAGAGTACCACTACCAATCGGTGTCTCAGGAGCAGCAGAAGAAGGAGACCCCTGGTCACTAGGGACGAGAGACGAGATCGATGATTCCGCCAGGATGATTCGATTCAAAAAATCCTAGACAAACTTAACGAGAAAGGACCCTACTCAAGCTAACACAAACAAGATCTAACAGGGTAAATGTGAACATGGCCGAATAAATTTTAAGACACAAGGACATAAGTTGACCTTTTCATCTTTAAAGAGTCGAGAAAAGGACAAAAAGATGACTCTAGTCGCCTTCGAATGTTTAGTGAGCCCGAAGTGACAAATTCTCAAATGAGCCTTTTCTTTTAGCGAGTCCGAAAAGGATCAAAAGTGACTACTCTGGAGAACTAGGCAAAAGGTTTACCAGACAATCCGTAAAACTACATATACACCTTGGCAATTGTATGAAAACCAAGGACTTTCCGTACAACAGTCACTCTTCCCGAATGCTATGTTCAGTGTGTTACGGGTCGTAAGGTAGCAGACACGGCTTCCTAGGGATAAAAGATGATAACCTAGTGGGGTCTCCCCATATACTCGATGGTACGTGGGAGCACAAGTCCGTACTATACCACTATTGAGTCACAAAAGGAGGAATCACCCAGCCTTGAGTGGAAACAAAAGTGACTAGGTTTAACGACGCCGGAGCACGTCTCTAGCCTAGAC
>APFE030014855.1:0-36768 GCA_000404065.3 Pinus taeda | reverse complement strand
TAATCTTCTCCATTTCAGATCATCAGGTTATGTGAAGCTTCAAGAAGAATATGGACATCGAGATTGGCCTCTATGGGAATTGGTTTGGAAAACAGAGAACCTTCTAAAAATCATTTTTTTATTTGGACTATGCTAAAAGGTAAAATCCTAACCGCAGAAATTCTAAAGGAAAAAGGTATTCATGGTCCGTCACGCTGCCCCTTGTGTCAAAAAGAGGAAGAAATATTTCAACATCTCTTCTAAAGTTACAAATTTTTTAAAGAATTCTCGCTCTCGTTGGTCTAACTAATTGAGCCCAATATCAATTTTAATCTCATCCTCTCAGAGTTTTATACTAATTGGAAAGAAATCTATCCCTACTCTTTATTGATAAAGAGGTTCTAGAGAAGTATTCCTTCTTTTCTATGTTGGAGAATATGGATCACTAGAAATAAAAAAAAAATTCAAAACACAAAGTCAGAAGTTAGAATTTTTTTAGCCAAAACTTGGGGATTGGCTTTTGAATTTCTTTTCACAAAAGGAGAAAAGAAGTTGGAAAAGAGTATCCTTCAACATGAAGAGAAAATATGGGTCAACTTTGTTTTAGATAAACCTCAAATCATGGTTAGCCCTCTCAAACCCATTCTTTGCAAGCCCAAAGATTTGAAAGTTCATTTGAAAGAAAGGGATTTTCTGATCTGGTTAAATTTCATTTTCTATTGGGATCCCAAATTCTAAGCAACAAAAATTATATAACCCAAGTCATCATTGGGGATTCCTCAATCATAATTCAATAAATGGTTACAAATACAAAGCCAAACAACCAGAATCTTGGTCAAATCACAACGGGAATCCAACATCAGCTTAAAAAATTAGGAAATGTCTCCTTTTTCCATGTTCTAAGAGAGAATAATAATTTGGATGATAAGCACACAAAAAATTCATGCATTTGACCCCAGGGAGAAGTAAAAATTAATAACGAGATTCTCTCTAAAGTCGTTCCCTAATTCCTCCCACTCCTCCCCTCTCTCGCTTGTTTAGCACATGATCATAAAATATCACTCTTAGGTCTCGTACTACCGCTCTATGGTTAGTGTCGTTATCCCTTCAAACTCCTCACCTGTCATAACTCATGTAACATATCTTCCTAGGTATATCCAAAGTAACCATGCTAATTGAGGTAAACATGAGGAGAGATGCCACTACAATCAGATTTGACCCCCTATGTCACCTTATATAAGTGGAATCCACGGAACATCACATACAATCATTGAACATCATCAACAGAACAGTCAACAGACAAGTCAACTACTCAGACAATCTATCCATGGGTCCCACTTCTATTCTACAACTCTTAGGCCATATTCTCTCTCATTCTATGGGAAAGGGAGTGACCAACAACCTAAAGTCTCTCTCACAGGCTTGCCTGCCAGCGATTGTGGACCAGAACTACCAGTTCTCTGCTAGCGACCCCAATATTTAAGCTACTTTTCTAGACCAAAATCCTAGCCTAGAACTTATTGTAACTTCCATAATTAATTAGAAACATAATGACAATTTTATCAAACAAAAATCACCCTCAGGAATGCCTGAGCATCCCCAACTGGGACTGACATTTTGTGAAACACTTGGCATCAATGCAACCTACAAGTCTAGGATACAAGATAGAGCATAAATTATTGAAACAACTTATGAAACATAACCATAAGGATTACCTCCTTCTCCATTGAACTACTACATCATCAATTAGGTCTTGCATGCATCCATTTAATAGTTACAAGTAAATACATGAAATAACCATGACATGAACCAGTCATTCAACATGCTTATAACCAAAATAAAACCATATAAATATCAGAGGTATGACAACCATTAAATCCACATATAAATCAATGGAAAAGTAAGATAACTTAACTTTTATTACTCTTAGGCAAATCCAACTAGGTTCAGGACTTTCACGTACCACCCGACCATAGACATGGGTGAACCAAATCTCTCTTTCAACCAGTCATCTGCGTGCCATATTCCAAGCATGAATGTGGGCTCTCATAGAACAGCCAAAACAAGAACAACCAAGGGAATCTAGAGGCTAAAACACCTCGACCCTCACCAATCCGTGATCACACAAAAACTAGTGCTCCAATCACAACTAAACAGAACTTGGAATGTCATCTAGAATCCATCACTATCCTTGAGTAATTTTCCATCTCCTTGTCTCTGAGGCTTTATCGCAGTTCAAACCTAGATCACTAGGCCCTAAACTGAGACGGCTCCCTCAGAATTTACTGTGTATCCCACTAAACCCAGTCAAGGGATTCCTAGGCCTTTGGGAATGAACCTTGAGACCATGACATCTGGAAAAATACTAGGCTAGGCTGAAATCCACTACCACAACCCGGAAAGACCATGCCACTGACAATAAGAGAACCATACACCAACATGCAAATCCATGCATGTCCAAACAAGCTAGGAAATCACACAAGAAAAAGGTTACATGTAAGTATGCCTACTAAGGTTGCTTGTGTCCTACTTTCCTTTCCTTGATCCTTGCTTTCCTTTCCTTTATTTTCTTTCCTTGATCCAAAGCTAGAGTGCTCCAAGAAAACTCTAAGTGACCAAGAGAGTGAGTGAGAAAGAGAGAATAATTAGATAGCTCCAAACTTGAACTTAACAAAAGCTATGATCTGATCCTCAGAAGCATTTTTATGCATGAGGCCTCCAATTTCTTCATTTCCCATTATTTTCCTTTAATTTTCTCCTCACATGCAACATGTGACCTTTCACCTTACTTCTCTACTATTTTCCTTTATTTTCATAAATAAATGTGCCAAAAATGCATTTTTTTCCTTTTAATGCCTTTTCTTTAGCCTTTGCCAATTTTCCTTATCCAAAACACACATCCAGCGATGACCACTAGGATATATTTTCCCAACATTCAGCTTGGAATAAGTGCCCCTTAACCCTAGTCTTATTTTTCCTTTATTAACTTTTATTACATTAAATTTTCACTAGGGCTGTTACAGAACCCTCCCCCTTGGGGAAAACCATCCTCAGTGTTTAACCACACGAAGACCTCAGCAAAACCACTGAAAGGAAAACATACTTCCTATGGAGCTTTATAACTTAGCTCGTTATAGTATTTAGAATGAAGAACCCGCTCAAAAGAAAAACATCATGACAACATGACAAGATAATAACCATATTGCTTATTGGAGATTTATAACTTAGCTCATGGTGGTATTTACATCCATATACATATACAAATATCAAAACATCAACAAAATATATGCCAAACCTAAACCAACATCAAACCAAAATTTCTTTGCCTCAACTGTCAAACAATGAAGGATATAGGGCTTGCATCTGATCCACCATCTCCCATGTAACTTCTTCAGGCCCAAAGTGCTTCCGTTGCACTTTAAATTGATCTATGGCTTTGTTCTTGAGCATGAGATGTTTCTGCTGCAATATGCGCTAAGGCTCTAGCTAGAACTCTACTTCTTTCTCTACTAGCAATACAGACCAATAAATAACATGATCAACATCCTTTATATACTTAAGCAATGAAATATGGAAAATGTCATGGAATTTCACTGTTGGAGGTAGTGGGAGTAATATGCCACTGGTCCAATCCTCTCAAGGATCTTAAAAGGTCCACAATACCATAGTGCAAACTTGGCACATGAACCAATCCTCAAAGAGCTTTTCTTGGGCTTGATCTTAAAATACACATGCTACCAAACCTAAGACTCTTTGGACACCATGTGTTGATCTGAATAACTCTTCTGTCTATCCTATGTTTCCTTTAGATTCTTATTTATAACCTACATTTCCTGCTCCATGTTCCTCAACATGTCTGGTCCAATAAGTACCTTATTCACTGGATCACTCCAGCTGATGGGAGTATTACAACTCTGCCCATACAATGCCTTGAAAGACTCATGCTAAAGGAATCCTGATAATAATTATTGTATGCAAACTCAACCAATGGAAGATACTCCTACCATTTCCTCTGCTGGTGCATCACATACATCCACATCATATCTTCCAAGATCCTATTGACCCTCTCTGTCTGTGGATGATAACATGTAATGAAGGCCAACTTTGTACCTAAGCGTGCAAATAGCTCCTTCCAAAACTTCGAAGTGGACTTTGCATCCATGTCTAAGACAATATTTTTGGAACACCATGTAGTCTCACTATCTCTCTGATGAACACTTGTGCTACCTCACTGGCTACATATGTAGTCTTCATTGGAACGAAGTGAGATACCTTTCTCAACATGTCAACCATGACCATAATAGAATCAAGCTTCTTCACTCTCCTTGGAAGACCTATGATGAAATCCATAGAAATAACCTCCCATTTCCATTCTGGAATCACATTAGGCTATAGTATACCACCTAGATGCTTTCATTCCACCTTTACCTACTGACATTCTAAACATCTAGACATGAACTCAGCCACTTCCTTCTTCAGATTCGGTCAATAGTAAAAATTCTTCACCGCCGTCAAAGTCTTTTGATATCTTGGATGACCCGAATAAGGTTTCACATGAAACTCCCTCAAGATAATCTTATTGAGCTCACTCAAATTCGAAACATAGATCTTGTCTCTAAACTTCACTAAGCCATCTGTCATGAGACGATAGTTTGCATCCTAATCCCCTATACCTGTACCTGTACTCTATAGTAACCTGTGCATGATCTCCATGTATTTTTCATCCTGGTGTACTACCTGCAAGGTCTTATCCTATAATTTTGTCCCATAGGAGCTTAAAATCACCCTCAGGATTAGGCCTGAGCATCCCCAACCGGGATTGACATTCTGTCAAACACTTGGCATCAACGCAACCTACATGTCTAGGATACAAGACAAAGCATAAACAACTGAAACAACTTATGAAACATAACTAGAAGGATCACCTCCTTCTCCATTGAACTACTACATCATCAATTAGGTCTTGCATCCATCCATTTAACAATTACAAGTAAATACATGAAATAATAATGACATGAACTAGTCATTCAACCATGCTTATAACCATCATAAAACTATATAAATATCAGGGATATGACAACCATTAAATCCACATATAAATCAATGCAAAAGTAAGAGATCTTAGATTTTATTAATCATAGGCAAATTTGCCTAGGTTCGAGACTTCCATGTACCACTTGATCATAGACATGACTGAACCAAATCTCTCTTTCATCTAGTCACCCCCATGCCATATTCCAAGCAAGAATGTGGGATCTCATAGAACAACCAAGGCAATCCAGAGGTTAAACCACCTCCACCCTCACAAAACTGCGATCACACAAAAATTGGTGCTCCGATCACAACTGAATAGAACTTGGAATTCCATTCGAAATCCATCACTATCCTTCAGGAATTTTTTGTCTCCTTCTCTCTCAAGCTTTACAGCAATCCAAACCCGGATCACTAGGCCCTAAACTGAGACTTCTTCGTCAGGCTTTACGTTGTATCCCGCCAAAACCAATCAAGGGATTCTTGGGCCTTTGGGAATGAACCTGGAGACCACCTCCAACCTAAATTCTGAAATCCATGCAGTAAACCAAAGCTCAAAAACCAAAATAACATCCCAACATACCATGACATCTAGAAAAAGGTTAGGCTAGGCTGAAATCCATTGTCATAATCTGGAAAGATTATGCCACCGATAACAAGAGAACCATGAACCAACATGCAAATACATGCATGTCCAAACTAGCTAGGAAATCACACAAGAAAAATGTTACCTGCAAGTATTCCTACTGAAGTTGCTTGAGTCCTATTTTCCTTTCCTTGATCCTTGCTTTCCTTTCCTTGTGTTTCCTTCCTTGATCCAAAGCTAGAGTGCTTCAAGAAAACTCTAAGTGACCAAGAGTGAGAGCTACATAGAGAGAATAATTACAAAGCTCCAAACTTGAGCTTGACAAAATCCATGAACTGATCCTCATAAGCCTTTTTATGCATGAGGCCTCTAATTTCTTCATTTCCCATTATTTTCCTTCAATTTCCTCCTCGCATGCAACCAATGACCTTTCACCTTACTTTTCTCCTATTTTCTTTTATTTTCATAAATAAAAGCGCCAAAAATGTCTTTTTTCCTTTTAAAGCCTTTTCCTTAGCCTTTTCCAATTTTCCTTAACGAAAACGCACATCCAGTGATGTCCACTAGGATATATTTACCCAACATTCAACTTGGAATAACTATCCCTTAACTGTAGTCTTATTTTTCCTTTATTAACTTTTATTACATAAACTTTTCACCAGGGTTGTTACAACTCCATTCTCAATGCGGATATGCATGCTTGATCGATCCCATTCCTCTTCCATTTGCACTTCTCAATACCATTGTAATCATGCCTCCTTTGACCCTCATGCCTCGCATTTGACTCTCCTTTATTATTTATTGATGTCTTCGCCTTCATTTCCTTGCGCTGCCCTCACTCTCTCTTGTTCTTGATCCTGCATTTCCTTTCCTCTTCCCTCATAGTGCCTACTCCTCCCTTCTTCGTGCTCCTCATCTCCCTCTACTCCCTTGATTCCTTTGGCATGGATCCCACTAATCTATTTCCTAAGTCTCAATCATGCCCACACTGTAAGTCTCATAAGGTCATTTTGGATCACATTCAATCTATGCACAATCAGTTGCGGGTAAATGCAAAACAATTTTGCAAACCTCTATCATCACTGCAATGAGCACATAAACCAATTTGAGTAACTCAATAACCAATGCGCTCATCTAGAAAACACAATTAGTTGTCAGTAAGATGTGGTCACTAAAAAACCAAGAGAATTCTCAAATACTTTGGATTGTGGCAGTAAGAACTGAAAGCTCAAGGAAAAGTCAGTCAACAAATATTAAGAGGAATACCAGCCCATGGCTTGCCATGATACTCCTTGCAAATCAATAGAAATCACTTGTAAATCAACAAAAAGTCACTATTTTCTCTCGAAATTTTAATTTTAATCATATTTAGCTATTCTATGTAAATGTGCTTTGCTTCTTTAGTAGATTTTTAGATATTTTAAGTTAAATTCAATAGGTAAACTAAGAACTTGTGAAGTGAATGTAATAGATGGAAGGGAAGTTTTAGGGACTTTTGTCTCTTCATCTCCCTTGATCGATTCAACCTTCATGTACTAGGGAGTCTTGCTCCCCTTATTTTTGGAATTCATACAAGATACTCGAATTTGTTAAAAAAATAGAATGTAGGGTTTGTGTGCCTCAAATAATTGCACACCAGGAATGTTTGGGAACAAGGGGATGAACTAAGGCAAATCGAATTTGAATTCAATAGTTGAAACTTGTAGTTTCGTGGTTAAAACCCTATATGTAAGGTTGGATGACCTCATTTTAGTGGTAATTAGGTTTAAATGTTTTTTTTTTCTCGGTAAAAGACTATCTAGACTATTGTATTATATGTACAGTGAAATTTTTACATCAGTTAAACATGCTGAGCATGGAGAGCTCCCACACGGGGGCTGTGTCTACAAAATTCCCAGCATTCAAAGGCTCCCTCGCAGGGGCAGCATCAGCTGGTTTCCCATAACCCTTTTCAGAATTGACATCGTCTTGCCAGAGAGGCCCAACAGACAAAAAAACAAAAGCGCTAAGGTGCAGCATTACGCTAATTAGACTCATGATTGCCCACGCAGGGGCGACTTACTAAGCTTGACTGAAGATAATGGCTATCAGGAAGCCAAATCTGATTCCACATGAACTCAACATAATCAAAATGTAAAATTGGATTACCCGGTATTGCATCAATCCTGGGAACGGGCGGAGGGTGGACGGTGGCCTGCAAGATGTGCCTCAGCCTCCTCACAGAGGCTTTTGTCCTCCACGACGTGTGCCCAGCCTTGTCCTTCTTTGACGCCTTCCCATCTCGCCCTCCACGTCTCCTCGGTGAAGCCCAGAGGAGCTGGCCCCAGTGATGGCGTGTGAGCTTGCATAGGCTCCTTCCCCTTGCCTCCCGCTTCCAACACTGGTTGCGCATCTGATGCTTCCCCTTCCTCTCCGCCTGGTGGTAATGGTAGTGGCGCAACCGCATCTTATGCTTCCCCTTCCTCTCCGCCTGGTGGCAATGGTGGTGGCGCAACTGCGTCTTCCGCTTCTTCGGGAAATTTTGTGAACAAGATTGAGATGTGGGCGCTGATGCCCGCGTTCTCCGAGGTGCTGCCCAGAGAGAAAATGACAGAGCCAAAGGCTGGAAGCCCCGTCTCTCCCGCACTCGCACTGCCAACCTCCACGAACTGTCGAGCCTACAATGGTGTTGCTTTTGCCCTCCGATGGCAGTCGCAACAGCAACAGTGATGATGCCCCTCTCCTGCCGGGCGCCGAGAGGATGAACCTCTTCCTGGACCTCTCCTGCTCGGCTGCCGCTCTCGAGTCCTTGCCATGGAGCTGCCCAATTCCAAGACCTCTGCCAACTGAATGAAGACCCCGCGGTGCCCTGTGGGAGAATTCGAAGGCAGGGATGCCTCAAAGGCGCAAACACCAGGTGAATTATACCTTCGCTTCCGCGCAGAGGACCACCAACTGCTGAAGCTGTAGTATTCCTCCCCAGACCAGACTTTGCCTGAGCGTCGAATGTCCCCCCAAACCAGTTTCCCCTGCCTCTGCAAAAATTCTTGCTCCGCCTTGGAATGAAATGGCAATCCGCCATCCTGCGATTGAATGGGCAATTTGAGGTTACGGATCGAGCCCGCCTTAATGGCTCTCTGTGCTTCCATACTGTCCCACTGCTCGGCATTGAATGCCTGGAGCTCCGGCCTTCCCCTTCTAAAACTTGACGGCGTATAACCATTATCACTTGTCGATGGCACGAGGCAGCGCATGCTATGCATGTGTCTCGTCCTTTTGGGATGTGCCCTCACCCGCATCCGGGAACTCTGCATCGCTATGGATGAGACTCTTACAGTCCTGAGCCTTTTGAGAGTTTGGGATGATGTCTAGTTTCCCTGTTAGAAGGGTCCGGGAACAATCCACTCCCAGATTGGCTAGGAGATCAGCAGTCTTGTTGCCTTCTCTACGTGTGTGAAGAAAGGTGAGTGCTCTGTGTTGGTGTATCTCCCGTTCAATGTTATTCAGTCTTACTTCAAGTCTCCAACTGTGAGCCACTTTCCTTGTTTGAGAACCATTCTGTATTCGTGTGGCCATGTTGATGATGATCTGGGAGTCTCCTTCTACCATCAGTGGATGTAGATTGAGTTCCCTTGCTATAGATAATCCTTGCCAAAGTCCTTCCAGTTCAGCGGAGTTGTTGGTATCCCATCCAATGTTACCAAAGTAAAGCTGTAAAAGGGAACCCTTAGAATCTCGTATGATGCCCCCAAATCCTGCTTGACCTGGGTTGCCTTTGGAGGCCCCATCAAAGTTGAGTTTGTAGGTTTTAATGGGTGGGGGTATCCATCTGCTATTATCCTTGATGTTTCTGTTAGTTCTCTGTGTAGTTATGGTTTCCTGATGTATCTGTAGCTCCCAATTATCAAGAATATTTTTCTCATTGTTAGCGGTTGGGAAGTCCTCTTTTGCCCAAGGATGTAAGAGCATGGTTTCTCTGAGATTGCCCTTCAGACTATTCCAGATTATTTCTATTGTGGAGTTCTGATTTTTAAATATGCGTCGATTCCTTTCCTTCCAGATGTTCCAAAGAGTTATACCCGGGATGATATTCCAGAGGTGATTGAGTATCGCGCAGTTGTAGGGACTTTGTGGCCATTGTCTGATGGTGTCAATGATATCGTTGTTTACTTTGCATCGTCTTTGGCATCTGAAGCTTATCTTGTCCCAGATCTGGTTGGCAAGAGGGTAGGTGTCTAGAAGATGTTGCTGGGTTTCCTCATTTTGGAAGCAGTTGTGACATATAGAGGGACCCTGAAAATTGCGTCTTCTTAGCCTGTCCCATGTGAGAATTTTCTTGTGTCCTACCATCTAAAGGAAGTGGGTTATTTTAGGCCACGCTTTAAAACTCCATATTCGCCCCCAGAGAGGGTCCGGCCTGATGGGAAAGTCGCCAACCAGATTATACGCCTCTGTGGTGGAATAGGACCCTTTCGGTGTGTAACCCCATCTGAGAA
Source organism: Pinus taeda (assembly GCA_000404065.3). NCBI lineage: Eukaryota > Viridiplantae > Streptophyta > Pinopsida > Pinales > Pinaceae > Pinus > Pinus taeda. Next base: position 26,697 of record APFE030014855.1, on the reverse strand, counting down.
TATCCGCACCTTCCTGAAATTGGATGCTTCTTTTCTTTAACTCGTTCTCCAGATCATCTATACCTGCAATATTGGCATTGTTGGTTATTTGATTAATTGATAGCCACTGTCTGAATTCATTCTCCGTTTCTTGGGTCCAAAACTGGTGGACGGTGGCTAGCTGCTGCTCCTGCCTGAGCTAATTTGCCTCTGGTGAAAAAACGCTAGAGAGGCTGGGCATTTGATTCCATGCATCATTCCAAAAGCGAGCCGTACACCCATCCCTTATCTCCCAGAAGCTATGTTTCTGTATAAGCTGATAGTGTTGCTTCGCTGCATTCCAGATGAGTGATCCTCTGCTTGTGGGTGTGAATCTGATTAGTTCTTCTTGGGGCCTATTATTGGCGTATTTGGCTCTCCAAATTTTGGCCCACAGTTTGTCCGGATTCGTTACCCACTGCCACCATATCTTAGCATTCATTATAGTGTTGCTGTTCTCAGGGTCCCTTAGGCCTATACCTCCCTGGATTTTGGGCTTGCATACTTTATCCCACTTTACCAAAGCCCATTTGCGATTTGTCTCTGTGCTTCCCCATAGAAAGTCTCGCTGCAGATTTCTTAGTCTTTTTAATACCCATTTTGGGGCTGCCAAGATAGAGAAGAGGTAGAGAGGCATAGCCTGTAAAAAAGACTTTATCAGTACCACTCGACTAGCCAGATTGAGAGAGCGAAGAGTCCATTGAGAGAGCTTTGACTCGAGCTTTTCTAGCAGGATCCTCCAGGCTGGTTGTTTTATGGCAGATGCCGTGAGAGGAGCTCCAAGGTAAGTGGAAGGGAGAGAGGCAGTGCGGAAGCCTAGAATGCGGGTAACAACAGATTTGACCACAAGAGGGGTGTGGAAGAAGAAGATTTGAGATTTAGAGCAATTAACTTGGGTACCAGAGGCAGCTGAAAAGTCGCTGAGCAGAGATTTCAGATGGTAGGCTTCTTGGACCGAAGGGTAGCCGTAGAGCATGGTATCATCAACAAATTGTTGATGAGAGGAGGCAGGGGTGTGGTGGATAGAGATTCCTTTGAGGTGATGAGAAAGGAGGGCTTGCTTAATGTGCCTTCCTAGCCCTTCTGCCATGATCACAAAGAGAAAGGGAGAGAGGGGATCTCCCTGTCTTATACCCCGAGAGGGCTTGAAGGGACGAGAGGGGAATCCATTGACCAAGATAGAGAAGTGAGAGGAAGTGATGAGACTCATAATCCAACGAACCCAAGAGGAGCAGAATCTAAATGCTGTCAACATGTGGTGAATGTAGGTCCAACTGAGTTTGTCAAATGCTTTGGATAGATCAAGCTTGAGCAACATACCTGCTTGCTTGGAGAGCTTGAGCGAATGAATGATTTCATTCGAGAGAATGATGCCGTCCAAAATCTGTCTGCCTTCGACATAGCCCGACTGTTCCGGAGAGACGAGCATGGGAAGGAGAGGTTTTAGCCTGTTAGCTGCGACTTTGGATATGACTTTGTAGATGACGTTACAGAGAGCAATGGGCCTGAACTTGTCAGGCGTCATGGAGTTCTCCTCTTTGGGTATGAGGGCGATAAACGTGGAGTTGAGGGAAGGAAGAATCCATCGCATTGCTCTAGATTCCTCAACTATCTCCCAGACATCCTTTTTAATCATATCCCAAAAAGCGTGAAAAAATGTTGTGGTGAAGCCATCCGGGCCAGGGGCCTTACTTTCTTTAAGCTGTGCCATTGCCTCATCAACTTCCTGGGGCTGAATTGGTCGCATGAGGAGCTCGTTCTGTTCTTCTGTTACGAGCTTGGGAATGTTGCTGGTTATTTTCCCAATCTCCCTTTGTCTGTCCCCTTCAGGCTCTCTGTGAACTTGTTGGAAATGACTAAGGAGGGTCTGTTCTATTTCCTTGTGCTCCTCCACTCTTGCCCCCTGCTGGTTCTGGAGGAAGGGGATGTTATTGTGCATCCTTCTCTGTACTGCTGTGTTATGGAAGAACTTAGTGTTGCGCTCTCCCTCCCGCAACCATCTGACCCTCGATTTTTGTCGCCAATATATCTCCTCTTGTTTCCTTCGTTCCTCAAGCTGATCTGATAGGTGTCGTTCCTGATCCAGAGTTGCGTCCGTGTGCCCATTAATGATTATTTTCTGATGAAGCTCCTTCAGCTCATTATTTAATTTCTACTGCTCCTCAAATATGTTCCCAAAAGTCTCCCTATTCCAGCGCTTTAGATGACTTTTTAGGAACCATAATCGTTGCTGAAACCGGTACATTTTTGAGCCCTCCGGAGGGGTAAAGGAGGCCCAGGTGGTTTTGACGAAATCCTTGAATGCAGGATGAGTGAGCCAAAAGGCTTCGAAGCGGAAAGGGCGCCTGGTGTGATCCCCTGGTCTTTGCCATTGCAGGGCTATTGGCCAATGGTCAGACCCAGTGTGGGCAAGAATTTCCGCCGTGAAATCACCTCCAAGGTGGACCGCATTGTCCGAAATTAGAAATCGATCAAGTTTAGAAGAGATCTGATGTTTTCCCCCTCGGCGGTTACTCCAGGTGAAGGTACCATTACAAAATGGTAGATCTATTAGAGAGGCCATTCGAATGAAGTCCTTGAAACGATCTGCCTCTGGTTCTAGTCTTGTTCTTCCTCCTGACTTCTCCTCTATCTTGGTTATCATGTTGAAGTCTCCGCCTACTATCCAAAGAGGATGTTGCCGATTCCTATTTAATACTTCAATGGTATTAAGGAGCACACTTTTACTGCCGGAATCCTGCGGAAAGTAGACATTGGATAGGTTGCCATGAACGTTGGTACCTAGAATATGGAATGTTGCCTGTATAAGATGATGGGAGGCATGAAAATCTGAGAGTGAAACAGCTTGGGAGTTCCATGCTATTGCTAGTCCCCCAGAAGCTCCCGTAGCATCGACAGCCACTGATCTACAACCTGGCCAAGCTTTCGCAAGAAAGCGACCTAGCGATGTGCTGTTGCATTTGGTTTCCTGAAAGAAACACTTCTGCGGTTTTTCCATCTTGATCATTTTTTTCAACATCCGTTGTTTTCCTGGGCTGTTAAGCCCTCTTAAATTCCAAGAGACGAGCTTCATGGTTTAACTGATTTGTGAAGGCCTGTAATACTTTGTCAACTTTGCATAACTTCCTGAATCCACCAGGATTTTTCCAACCTCTATGGTTCTTTGGAGATCTGTCTTCTGCCCTCTCTTTTTGGAGTCCTTTGGACATGCGCTGTCATTCCATTCGCTGCCAGGTTGAATGCCGAGTTGGTTTTGGTGATAAGCTCTGGAGATGACCTCTTCTAGTTTTTCTAGATCTGTCTCAGTGATGGATTCATAAGCTTGTTTCCTGCAAGCTAGCTCCAGATCGATGATATTCAGGCCATTTAAGTCAATGCTTTCGGGCTCTTCCTGCATAATTTGGACTTGGCTTCCTTCATCCTGATTGATCTCTGTGTCCTTCGGAGGGAATGTCAACCCATCCATTTTCATTTGCTCATGGATCACTGGCTCATTTTCCGGGCTTCTCCTAAGGATGATAGGGCTAATCACAGGCGATTTGGACCAAGGGGGGTTAGAAGGGGGGGGATTGGAGGAGGAGGAGGGGCAGTTAGGGTTATCACCGGGAGCAAAAGGCGGATCTTCTGAGAGATCGCCTGAAATGACAGAGCTTATCTTGGAGGTAGGGTTTTTGGGGTGAGGGGCACGGGAAGCTTGGGGGGGCATGCTTTCATGGGAGGGGGCGGAATCCTCTGGGAGATTGCCAAGAGACTCAAAGCTATTCTTGGAAGCATGGTTCTTGGTTTTGGATGGCTGGGGCTTTGGCCCATTTTGAGGCTTCTTGTGCATGCGTTTTCTGTTCGAGACTTTGGTGAAGCCGTCTTGGGGGGAGGTATCAGAGGTCTCAGGAGCACTGGTTTTAGCATTGAGGGGGCAATCCCTAAATAAGTGTCCTATTACATGGCATCTGCAGCATCTAAAGGGGACATGCTCATATTCAAGAGGCTGGATCCATTCCTCGTCTCTATGGGTTAAAGTAACATAGTCAGGAAGGGCTTCATTGAGCCTGATGAAAACACAGATTCGGGCATAAGAAATGAACTTACGGTTTTTTGTTTCCTCAGCAGCCCTGATGTATTTGCCTACTCCATTGCCGATCTTCATTAGGCATTGCTCTGCCCAATATTCCTCCGGGAGCGAGAAGAGCCTGATCCAGACGGGAGCCCAAGCCAGATCTTCATTGTCTGGGTTGAATCGGGGTTTCCAGTTTCTGAGGTAAAGCCCTGCCGAGTTGAAGAAATATGGTCCTCCCCCCAGTATTCGATGCTTATCTTCCAAACAGTAGAATATGACTGTGAAGAAGCCCTTTGCCCCTAATTGAAGGGTGACATCCCCTTTTGGCTTCCATTTGGCAGCTATCCATCCCCTGAGGGCTCGTTCAGTTGGCCAGAACCCTATGAACTTTCCTATGACTGCATGATCTTGCATGAACTCGATGCAGCTGTCAATGATATCTCCAGGCAGCTCTATTCTTGGTCTTTCCTTGGCTATTGGGCGGCAGGTCGAAGAGGTGACCTGTGGTTTATCATTTTTTGGATCTCGATCATTCTGCAAGTTGCTATTGTCTTCTGGATTCTTCTGCCCTTGACAGAGCAGGTCCGGATCAAAGGATCCAAAGATAACTTCCTCGTTTGTTTTGGGGTTGGAAGGGGAGGGCTGCGACGCCCCCCCCTGATTCGTGCTCATGACTGTCGTGTTCTTCCTGTCCGAATAGATTAGGAATAGGGGCGTCAGGCGCAGCAGAGGTCACTTGTTGCAGGCTGTCGGCGCTTCCTTTGGGAGCGTTTCAGAACCCTAGCCAGGCGCGCGCTCATCCGATCGTCCCCTCCTCTATTACATCAATGCAAACCATTAATATTTGGAAAAGTAATTAGGTTTAAATGTTGCCAAGGGATAAAGAAAGATATAGCACCTAAGGTTTCGAGGGTATATTTTATGGTTTTTCTATATTGTACACATTTTTTAGGATTTTAAGTTTTAGATTAGGTCAAGTGACCTAGTTAGGGTTTTAAGATAAATAGGTAAGGAGAATGGAGAGAAATATGATTAGTTTTTATTTGTTGTTTGGAAATGACGTCTAAGTAGATCTAGGGTTCAATGCCACTCATCGAATGGAAAAGTCCTAAAGAGGAATTCCCAACGCACATGAAAATGGTGACTATAATTCTACGGTTTAAGAGAATTAAGGAAATGTTGAGATTCACTATCAACTAGGGCATTTATACTAGCATTAAGTATTTAAGATCCACCCAGGCGCTAACATGCCATCATAACACCTGAAGACAATATATAACATTTCAATGTTAAAAAAATATTAAAAGATGAAAAATCAAAACCAATCTCAGAAAAATACATAATACCTCATAAAGCAACAAATTTCATCATCATGATGATCAATTACATAATAGTGCTACTCTTCCTCAATAGTAGTATAATTCCAAACAAGAAAAAGCAAAAGGTAAAAGATAGTGAACTCCTTCCTCTTGTAACCAATGTGTTACGATTACAAATTAGAAGTCTCTTCTTATTACATGACTTAAGAGACCTTTGAAATTTGTGGGAAAAATGCCTCCCTACATAGTATGAAGCACATCCTCATTAAATTTGGGTGGACAATAACTCATCCTCATTACATTTCCGATGTGCATGAATACTCCAAATTTGAATCATTTTATAGGGTAAAAGGCAAGGATTGTGTACCCCAAATAAATACACATCAAGACTTGTAATTAATTGACAATGCAATAATTATCACTCCATCCTAAATATACAAACATTTTCTACAATATATCATACTCATTATCCTAAAAGAAAACTTACTCACTAAAATCCAATTCTATTAATGTAGCAATTCGTCATATCTGCCAATTTTCATGTCGGAAAAAATATGCACTCCCAGACCAAACCAAGTACACTCTTGGTATTGAAATTTTAAATTAGAAATGATTGGACAATACCTAAATTTTGGATATAACCTTGCATCATGTCTAACAAATATCCTACATAACTACGTTTCCCACTTATACACAACTTTCACATAAGGCAAGTCAAAACAAAACTTAGAATGTTGTATGAATTCTGAAATATAAATATTTAAGCTCAAAATAAATATATAGCAATGTAAAATTTTCTAAAATAATTGAATAAAAAATATACAATTTGAATCAATCAAACTGACGAATAAATGATGTTTGGGTGTGCATTTTATTGTAGCAAGACAATTTTGGCTTGCATCACAAAAGTGCATGCCCAACCTTCATTTTAAGGCCAAATGAATGATTCAATGTGGAGAGTATTTATTTACTCATAAGTAACATTGATACAATTAATTTTTTTTTAATCTAGTGATCTAAAGATCGAAGTTAATATAAAATAAAGTGATGTAGCAATTTAGTTCACACTGTCACTCCAAAAGTGTGAACAATTTGTGAACAACATAAACTTGAAGCCTGGGCTTGCATTTTAGTGAAGCGGGACAATTTTGTCATGCTTCATAAAAGTTGACACCCAACATTACCTTCAAGGCCAAATTGAATGATTCAACTTGGAGAATGTTTTTAAACTCATAGGTAACATTATGCAATCAAATATTTTTATTTTTGTTGTTCAAGATTACTCCAAATGGCATGGATTTCATAGGGTAAAAGGTAAGGTTTGTGTTCCTCAAATAATGCACACAAGGAATGTTTGGGAACAAGGGGATGTACTAAGAAAATTCAAACTTGAATTTTAATAGTTGAAACATGTAATTTCTTGATTAAGACCCTATAAGTAAGGCCAAATGACCTTATTTTAATAGTAATTAGGTTTAAATGTTTCCAAGGGATATATAAAGAGATATAAGTAATGTGTAAATCCCACCTAAGATAGGATGTAGCCATTGCCCATAAATTCAACCTTCTATGATAATTCTAACAACAATTGATAGGTTCAAGAGCTAAGTGTTGCATCCTAATTCCTACTTTTGTTCAAACATAGCATGTAATTGTTCTTGTAGAAGTTGGTTTAGAAGTAAACCTACCTATCGTAGACTTTGTAACTGACTTAACGCTCTTAATCGATTGAATGTTTTAATGTTTCCTTCCTTCATTTTCCCAATGAAATCCTGTAGATTTTAGTATATATCTTTTTCTTTTGGATGTCATCATTATCAACAATAATTTTCATAGTAACCCATTCTTGAAATAATGGAATTTATTTGTCTTTCTAAGAACAACTCGTAGACCAAAAATCTTGTGAACAAGATTTATAGCAACATTATAGTCATCAAGCGCATGATAAGTTTTGACAACATGAATGGATGTTTCTTGTGGAATGATGAATTTCATAATATATTCCCATCTTTCACCATAGAAATAAAGAGGTTGTTCATCATTCCTTTGTTCTAAATCCTACATAGAATTGTTTTTAACCACATATAATGAATCCTTCATTTTTTAGGTCAATTCCTGTAGCTTTCAGTATATCTTTTTTGTTTGTGGATGTGACCTATCTCCTACAACAATGAATCTACCCGATCCTTAACTTTAGTCCAACTGCATATGGGTTCCTTCTTCATGGACCTGATTTTCACTGTTCTCCTCATTTGTGCTACATCATTCCATTCATCATAGTTATTTGATCCTATCCTAAAACTAAGCTACATTTTGAAAGAGTTATGATCTTGTAGGAACAAAAGAACCACACTACTGCACATTCCAATTTTTAAGGAAAACCCATCAAAATAGACCCATGGAGAACAAATATTGATTTCTTCAACAATAATAACATGAAATGCATGCCTTGAGATTGACATGAGAAATAAAAAGAAAGTGGTTATGGCATGTGCTATAGAAAATCCTATAGATTCACAAGCTCATGTAATTTACTAAAACAAGAGACAATAATATACTTCTACTCTTTATAGCAGAAGCACATAAAGATCGAGCAAAACAATAATCAACAAGAAGAAGACAAATCAATGGCACATAACACAATAAGTATCAGAGGAAAGCCACAACTTAAAACCCCACTATTTTTATTGCATTAAATCATAAATCCAAGATGATAATACAATGCTTGTTCTCACAAGAGCAATCCCATCACTCATTAAAATCAATATGCAACTCACAAGAAAGCTCGAGCCAAATCCAAACCTCTTCTCTGCTCTCCAAGCCTCCTATTTTCTTGCGTAATTCCTATGAATGATTAGCCCATATTAAAGGGAAACCAGTGCAACCAAAACTATGCAATCCCTTCAAGGATTAGTTCCTGATTGCATTCATTATCTGTACAACTCAGAAAATTATACAACAAATAGTAGACTGTCCCCACACTCTAGTCTCAACTGGGTCTTTCTCAGAATTGACATGCATGAGTTCTTGATGAGGGAATATTCAGTTAACTGGAGTAGCACTAGTAAATGCATTAGTGCACCAACTGACTGTTAACTAACTATTAGTTCCTCAAACAGTTTGGAACTAATTTCACTGGACATAAATCAGTAAATTGAGTTAACTAATTACAGCTCATACTTGACTTATCCTGGACCCCTATAATATAGGGAGAACATATACATGAATTCAGAAAGACTTCCAACTCAAAATTCCTAAGTTAACTAAGTCAACTCACTCACGTTAACTATTACAAGTTGCTATGCAAATAAAATTTGATTTTAATTCTCAGTTTAATTCAAGGAGAAACTAAACTAGAAAATTTGGATTCTATTTGTATCATTTCTTGTTTCTACTTTCAACACTCCCTCTCAACAAGAAAGGAATTCATCTTGGTCCTGATCCTGAACATTTTGAATGTTCTGCATGCAACACTTCTCTCTAGTGTTGTTTCTCCATCAACTCGAGAAACAAAAAAAATCCATCTTGAATCAGAATGATCCTTCTGTCATTAAATTATTTGATTGTTATTGCCTCTGCCGACTGAAAACTCTGTGCTTCTGTTGAATCTACCCATCTACACTATTGTCAACCTTTCTCTATGCTTCTTTAGTATCTAACTGCTCTAGCCTCTGTCACTTTGATCTCTGGATGCATCAATCCCACTGATTCCTCCCATTACTATGTAATTTGGGCTCTCGTAGTAAGGTATGATCCATGAGATAAAACCACTCAATGAACCCTTCCCAATTTCAACCCTCTATGAACTATCACTTCACATCGCCCTTCCTCACACTTGGAGGTATGGTTGCATGTGATCCCTCTGCCTGCCTGGCTCAAAATTTCCCTCTATTAGAGGTCTCTGCATGATTGGATGCCTCCACTCGGTCTCCTCTCAACTTCTCCAATTGTGGCTGCTCCACAATTGTCCGAGACTGCTTCTTCTCTACTTGAGTAGATCTATCCACTCAGTACCCTCTCAACTTCTCTAATTGTGGCTTCTCCACAGCTTCCTAAAGCTACTTCAGAGGCTTCTTCTGGGGCTTCATGTTGAGAGGTAATTTACTCTCCCTCTCAACCACCAAGTGTCTAAAACTTTTCCTTTCTCCTCAAGTTTTTGCATGCATCTTGAACCTCAAGAGAATATAGGTTCTTGACCCATGCACTGATCTATTTCACCTGTCCCGTGGTGATGTGTCTAAGGAAAACCTTTGCCTTACTAAAAACTACATCATAGCCACTGTCTTCCAATAACGCGACTGAAACAAGACTTTTATTTAGTCCTTGAACATACATCACATATGTGATCCTAAGAGGGGAGCCAAACTCCCTCTAAAAGGTGACCGTACTGATCCCAGTAGCTCTATACCTCTCGTCATCTCCAAACTCTATGCTCTGCTTGAGGTCTTTCTCCTCAAAATCACTATACAGATCTCTATTCCCCTCATATGGAATGAGGCACTATTGTCAAGATACCAAACGCCTCCCATGGCAGCGATGGCCATGCATGAAATGAAAGTGAAATCAAGTTTGAATTGTGAAGCTAGAGCTTTACCTGCTACCACTACTATCGGCTCCTTCTTGCTTGCTTTCTTCTATGGGTAGTTCTTGGCATAGTGCCCATGCTCATGACAGTGAAAACTCTTGTATTTCATCAAGTCCATATTCTTTCCACCCTCCTCACCTTGGGACGTCTTTATCATGGCCTTCTTTTCCTTACTCGCTAAGGCAAAATCCTCTTCTACTTCCATGGAAGAGATCCCATCTCTAATGTTCCTCCTAATCTCATCCTACATCAAATCTGACCACAGTCATTTCCAATCTGGCAACTTCCCCTGACCATTGACAGAGTCTTGATAAATATGCCAACTCTTTGGGTGTCCAAGAAGAGAAAGACTCACCATATCATCCTCAAAAACCATGATTCCAACACTTCCAAGTTCATCACGACATTTAGTAAACTTGGTCAAGTAATTTGGAATTGAGTCGCCCACCTCCATCTTGATTTTTCGAAGTTTATCTTTTAGTGCCAACTTCCTTTGGTCACTGCTATTCTGGAAAAGGTCCTTCAATGCTTTCCACATAGCATGCGGATTTTCCTTCCCATGGAGACTTGAGACAATATGGTATCGAACACCCTCATGGATTATCCGCCCCACCCTTGCCACACACTTCTTCCATTCAGCCAGATTTTGACCATCCGATGTTGGTGGCTTAGGAATGTCTTGATCAATGAATTCCTTCTAGCGATTATCCTCCAGCACAACCTCCATCATGTCCTTCTAGGCTATATAATATGAGCTGCCATCCAAGGCATACTTGAGCTGGAAACAGTAGAATGTCATTTGTCGATCTTGAAGTATGTATTGCAAATTCTAATCTCACCTGTAACCCAAAACTCAAAACTTTGAAATCTCCTATAGTATACTGTTCTTATCTCTGATACCATGTAGAAAAATTCTACAAAGCTAGCTCTGATACCATGTCAAAAATTTCTACAAATCTAGCTCTGATACCATGTAGAAAATCCCGTAGATTCACAAGCTCATGTAATCTACTAAACCAAGAGATAAGAAACTACTACTACTCTTTATAGTGGAAGTACATAAAGATCGAGAAAAATAATAATCGATAAGAGGAAGACAAATCAATGGCACATAACACAACAAGTATACATGGAAATCCACAACTCAAAACCACACTATCTTTATTGCATTAAATCAGAAATCCAAGATGATAATACAATGCTTGTTCTCACAAGAACAATCCTAGCACTTAGTAAAATCAATCTCCAGCTCACAAGCAAGCTCAAGCCAAATCTAGGCCTCTTCTCTACTCTCCAAGCCTCCTATTTACTTGTGAAATTCCTATGGTTGATTATCCCATCTTAAAGGGAAACGAGTGCATCCAAAACTATGCAATCCCTTCAAGGATAAGTTCTTGATTGCATGCACTATTTGTACAACTTAGAAAATTATACAACAAATAGTACACTATCCCTGCACTCTAGTCTCAACTGGGTCTTTCTCAAAATCGACATACATGAGTTTCTGATGAGGGAATCTTCAGTTAACTGGAGTAGCACTAATTAATGCATTAGTGCACCAATGGACTGTTAACTCACTACTAGTTCCTCAAACAATTTGGAACTAATTTAACTAGACTTAACTTTGTAAACTGAGTTAACTAATTACAACTCATACTTAACTCATCCTGGACCCCTATAATATAGGGAGAACGTATACATGACTTCAGAAAGACTTCCAACTCGAAATTCCTAAGTTAACTAAGTCAACTCACTCTAGTTAACTATTACAAGTTGCTATGAGAATAAAATTTGATTTTAATTCTCAGTTTAATTCAAGGAAAAGTTAAACTGGAATTTCTGGATTCTATTTTTATCATTTCTTGTTTATATTTTCAACATGTGCCACCATCCAATCTATTGATGAAGGCTTGTCCTAGAAGGTGTATTTGTTTCCTACAAGCCACACGCCCCAACAGATGAGTTGAGGAATGTTTGTGTACTTCTTTTTTGTTTTTCTTTTCCCACTAAGACTATCATAACTCCATAAAAATTTATCCAACCCATACAATTATTATGCTAGTCAATTGTTTGCAAACAACCTATATTTTCAGTGTAAAAGGCCAAGATACAAACATATGTGCTACTGATACTTCAACATTTTTGTACAAAGTACACTAGCTAAGCCCTTCCTTCCACCTCTTCTGAAGATTATCCCAATTGGGAATCTTGTTTTCAATAAGGCACCACATAAATACCTAAACATTTTTTGGGCACTTTAATTTCCACAATATATTCCACCACTAGGATTGGGACTTCAATCTATTTGTGAGGATCAAGTGCAAGTATCCTATTTGGGTGTATAATGCTTGAACAAAGAATGTACCTATCATAGTGAATCCTCCTAGTCTCATATTCTGAAATGCGACAAGTTTAAGGGAGTTGTAGTGTAGTTTTTCTAAATTCCCATGAAAGTAGCTGGAAGATTGAGCTAATTACCATTAGCTTGGCCCCATATCATGGATAAAGTTTCATTTTCCACTTGATTCAGGGTAACCTTGCCATTGTCTTTTAAGAATGTTATCAATGCAACTCAGATACAAAAGCTTTCCCCACATCCCACCTTGGGGTTTTCTTGAATCCTCACCTTTTCATCATTTCCTACCTTCCATGCAAGTCCAATTTCAATTATAGATAAGGAAGCCAATTTTTCCTTCCATATCACTGAAGTGTTAGAAATTTTCTTATTAGGGAATCTGATCTAGTCAACAATAGAAAATAGATAGATATATTTATCTTGTACCACTGAGGTTCAAAGACTATTCTTGGAGAGAAATCTCCATGTCATGAGGAACGAGTTATATTTGCGGACAAATTTAACCTCCCTAGGAGTCTAAGACTCTCTAGTGACAAACAAACCAAACAAGAGCTATCCTTCTCTAGATACACATCATTCTACGAGAATTCAAATGTTTTCGATCTTACCTTAGGTCCAACGCTTGTTGTAGCAGTCCAGCCTTGCTGATCCAGATGAGGTCCTCCTTCACTTTCAGACCTGCATACACTAACAAAGCAAACGATTACATAACACCTGAATATTCATCATAAAACAAAGCATATTCATCACATAGACCAAGGAGTACATGAAATAATTCATTAACAACAAATCATTGAGAAGAATGGACTTATTTCTATTAAGGAAACAAAAAAGGAACCATTACAACCTGAGCCTTGGTGTTGTGCAAGCTCCTCCCAGGGTCCAACAAGAGATTTCCTCTACTTTGACAAGCTCACCCATTCCCAATATGGCAACAAGAAAGGATGGTAATCTCTCCTCACAAGTTAACAATGGAAGTCCTAATTCCAGCAGCATTTACCCTTTGGAATGTTCAGCTCTCAACCTCCCCTCCTCTGGCCCAATGCCTGTATTTATAGTGTTCTAGAGGAAGTTATTCAGTTCCAACATCAATGGGATACTCCCTCTTTTGGATGGGTAGCTCCTCTCTTGATGGGATAAGTTCCTCTATCATAGGGATGCATGAACCATCTGGAGGCGCTCAATACACGTCAAACACTCTTCTAGAAGGCTCTAGAAGTGACCACAAGTAACTTTTTAAAGATGAAATTCGCGCCTTTTGACCTTTACAGGGGTACACACCCATCCTTTGGCTTACAGAGCGTACAAGTACGCAGGTACAATGTGTATAGGACATTGGAAATAATCTTGTATAGGACATTGCATAACGCAATTGGACGAAACTTTGATGACGTGTTAGCTTCTTCCTCCTTTGGAATAAGGGCAAGGAAAGTAGAATTGAGGGACTTGAGGATTGAAGAGGAGCGCCGTAAATCCTCCACTTCTTCCCATACCTCTATCTTGACTATCTCCCAATAGGCTTTGTAAAAGTCGATGGTAAATCCATCAGGGCCAGGTGCTTTACCATTTGGCATCTCTTTTATGGCTACTTCCACCTCTTCCAAGGATATTTCTTGATTTAAAGCTATGTTTTGCTCCTCCGTGATTAGCTTGGGGATGGAGGATATAAGTTCCTCAATGGCCTCCTCTCTGTCGATCCTCGGTTCCTGAGCAATCCTGCTGAAGTGGGTTTTAAGAAGGCTGGAGATTTCTTGATGCGTCTGTACAAAGGTTCCTTGATCATCTTTAAGGCTTAGAATTTTGTTAGCCCCTCTGTGGTCAATGACAGATCTATGAAAGAATTTCGTGTTCTGTTCGCCTTCCTTAAGCCATTGGATTTGGGATTTTTTCCAAAGTGTTTCCTCTTGTTGGCATTGTAGTTTCTAGTCCTACATTAGCTTCTGTTCTCTGTTCACAGTTTCTTGGTCTATGTTACCTTGAATCCATCCTTCATGAATTTGTTCCATTTGCTCCTCTAGTGTCTTTTTTCCTTGAATATATTCCAAAAGACTTCAAGATTCCAGACTTTGATTTTGGCTTTGATGTGTTTCAAATTAGCCTACAGAAGATACATTTTGGTACCTCTTATGCCTAACGGTTCTTTCCACCATTGCTCAATTTTCTGAAGGAGCTCGGGATGAGTGAGTCAGAACTTTTCAAATCTAAAAGGTTTATTTCTAGGAGTACCTTGGATTGTTGTAGTCATTGTGATGGGCCAATGGTCCAACCCTCCAATGGGAAGAATGTCTAATTCAACAGTAATTCCTCCCATGAGAATACTTTTTGTCACTAAAAATATGTCAAGACGAGGGGCTATTTTCCTTTCACCTCCCCTTTTGTTGTTCCACGTGAAAGAACCACTCTTGGGGAAGACATCTACCAGATTAGCCGATCTAATGAAGTCTAGGAAAGCTTCAGAGTCTCTGTTGAGTTTTCTAATACCTCCTCCATTTTCCGTGAGTGAAGTGATCATGTTGAAATCACCTCTAAAGATCACCTTTACTTGAGGATATCTTAGCTTTAGGTTTAATAGTGTTCTTAGTAATAGAAGTTTGGCCTCTAGTTTCTGGGGGCCATAGACATTGGTGCAAAGATAAGTTTTTGAGTTCCCTAATACTTGGAATTCTATAGATATGTAAGATTTGGCTGCCTCAGAGGAAAGGAGCTGGATTACCTGTGGATTCCACATAATGACCAAGCCTCCCTCCCATCCATTGCTTGCTGTCTCCAAGTATTCCATGTGTTTACCTAGTTTTTTGCTGATATTGACTACCTTGTTGCTTGAGCACTTAGTTTCTTGCACAAACACTATGTATGGTTGTTCCTTTTCGACCTTCTTCTTTAATAAACGTTGTTTTGTTTGGCTATTTAGCCCTCTAGCATTCCAAGAAAGAACATTCATTTTAAATAGAGTTTAGGAGGTTAGTGAGAACACCTCAAGGGCTTTCATCTTACCTAAATTTAAGAGCATCTGTCCCAGTTCTTGTAATGCCTCATTGTTAGTCCTTCTTCCTCTTTTTTTCCAGTGCTTGGAGTTGTTGGAGGTTTGATGTAGTCCCTGCATGCGAACCCCTAGCCCCTTTGCTGTTCCCAAGCACTTACTCTGCAACTCCATCTCTGCCCGTTGTCGTGCTATGAATATGTCATTTATTCTCTTTACCTCCTCTTCTGATATATGTTCCATTCCCTTCTTTTTTCAGTTTTCAACCATATTTGGTAGATCCATACCTTATTTCTCTAGCATGTCGCTTAATTCCATATCTTTGAGCCCGATTTCGTTGGTGAACATCTCTGAATATTCTTCTACCCCCTCCATTGTTTCTTGAACCTAATGGATGATATTGGAAGGTTTTGCCACTAGTTCGTTCATTTCTGGTGTTGTTGTAGGTCTGCTTATTTTCATTGTTTCTTGTTCTTTATTGTTGTCCTCTGATTCTGTTTTTGTCTCTAACACTTCAAATGCATTTCTTGTGTTGCCATATGAAGTGCTTTCTTTAGTCTGGCATTTTTTATTTGCTCTTTGTTTAGCTTTCAGTCTTGTGAAGGCTTCCTTGTTCTTCTCTCCTTTGTTTTCCTTGTTTTCACCTGCTGCTTTGTTTAGTGGGCATTCTTTGATTAAATGACCATGCTCATGACATTTTCTGCAATGGAACGGGATTTGCTCATAGTCTATGGCTTGGAAATAATCTTTGTCTTTGTATTCCAGCCATAGGGCCTCATGCAATGCTCCCGAAGCATCCATCTCCACACAGATTCTAGCGCAAGAGGTATACCTTTTTTGTAATGTCACTTCTGAGGCCTTGATGAAGGCCCCTAACTTGTTGCCTATCTGTTCTAGTGTTGCATGTCCCCAGTAATCAACTGGAAGGGAGAAAAGCCGTATCCATACTGGTACCTGCTTGAAGGTTTCTTTTTCTGGTATGAAGTTGGGTTTCCATGGCCTTATGTAAAGACTTGCAGAGGCAAAGAAATACAGCCCTCCATCAAATATCCGATCTTTGTCTTCCAGATTGGAGAAAACTACTGTAAAGAAACCCTTTGCTCCTAAGTACAGCCTTACATCACCTCTGGATTTGCATTGTTGCTTTATCCATAGGCACAGTGCTCGCTCTGTTCGCCAGAACCCCATGAACCTGCAGATCACTGCATGTTCAACCATGTGGTCATGGTATGACTGAATTTCCGGATTAGAAATCACTACCCTTAAGGTCTCTGTGGCTTTGGGCTTGCATGGACCCTGGATTTCTTTTCCCAGTGGGCGCTGACGTTGTTCCTCCTTGTTCCTCCTTATCTTGATTTAGAACCTCTTCCTCTGCTGCTGCTTGTTCCTTCTCCGGCTTGTTTCCTTGTGAAAACTATGCTTGGGAAGGATTCTTGCTGTCTCTGTACTCTGTACTTTTGCTTTCAACATTTTCCTTCAGTTTCTTGGTATTTTTACGTTCATTTTTCCTCTTCCCCTTGCTGGATGGATTCTCTTGATCTGACTTCTCATACCCTGATATCTGCACCCCATCATGTGTTGTCTTCTTGTTCATCATTATCTGTTTGTATGATGGGGTCCCAATGGACCCCACGTTTTCCATTTGCCAGGTCAGAGTTTGCTCCCTTATGCGAAACTCTGCTGCTCTAGCCCTATTCTTGTCCAAAGTAAGTATTTAGGTTGCAGTTTAAATTGTGATCTTCAAACCCTAGTTCCCTCCAGAGCTCCTGTTGCTACTCACCATGGCATTTTGTGCCAAGAGTACAACGTTAACATAGTGATGGTCAATAATTTTTTTAATGAAAACACATAATTTGTGGCAACTTTCATTATTTTCATTATCAAATATTTGAGTTCTATTTACTATAAAGTTCTAAACATGTTATATGTTTTAATATTTTAAATTTGTGTAGAGTGCAGAGGTGCGAAAGAAGATTTCATTGTGTTTCTTCCATACATGCACACTTTGCACCTCTGCACTCCACACATTGAAATCTTATTTCATAGCTCATAGAAATTGGATTGAAGATATATGTTTTCTCTATAGTATTTATTTTAATCATAACTATGATGATTGGAATTTGAATCTAGTTATATTTCTTGTTACTGTAACTATGTCGCTTACTATTGAAGACTTCTCAAGCACTAGGACCTATTACTCTATTCTAGTTCTAGATTTATTCACCAATTTTGTAGAGAATTCTATGATAATGTTTTGCATAAGTTGTGTAATTGATCACAATCAATTTCATATGTTAATATTACGACTAAGCCTTAATTAATATTTTAATACTAGGTGGGAATTCCTCTATACGACAATGAGTATCTGCGACTATAGGTTTTCGTATTGGTCAATAAAAAATCAAGTGAAAAAGGAAAATGTACAACTTTTATTATTTGGATTATTGAACTATTTATTTTATTCTTTTATTTTTAATTAAGTTAATTTCATTATGAGGAGTGTGGAGGAAGCACAATTAAGTCTTCTTTCACGCTCTGCACAATAAAAATTTTTGTCACACCTCCACACTTAGCACAGTGAAACCTTCCTCTGCATCTCAGATGATCAGATTGAATGTGGATGTTTGACAATAATTTTGTATCTAATATGTACATGTCCCAAGAATACAAAACTAACATGGTGATGGTCAATGAAAACACATAATGTGCCATGACTTTTATTATTTTCATTATTGAAGCTTTGTAGTTCTATTTATTATAAAGTTCAAAAGATTGATCTGTTTTAACCTCTTAATGTTGTGTGGAGTATGGAGACACAGAAGAAGCTTTCATTGTGCTTCTTCCGCATCTTCGCACTCCGGTAGGTCTACACTTTGCACAATGAAAGCTTCTTCCACACCTTAGAGTGAAATTGATAGATTAATTTTGTGGGACTTAAGTTTTTGTATATGCACTTACTTGTTATATAATATTGCTTGGTGTTTGTCTCACTTCCATTTAATCCGATTGCTTAATATAAATTTTAGGTGTTAATAGTATGACTAAGCTTTAATTAATTCTTTAATACTCAGTGTAGAGTCCTCTGCATCATAATTAGTGTCCTTCACTACAAGTTATTGTACTAATCAATAAAAAATCCAATGAAATAACATGATGTACAACAACTTTTATTATTTTGATTATTGAACTAGATGTTTTAATATTAAGCACAATGAAAGCTCTTTCCCTTCTTCTACACACCTCACAATGAAAGCTTTCTCCCCACCTCTGCACTTTACACAATGAAAATGTTTGCTGCAACCCCACACTTTGTACAATGAAAGAATCCTCCATATCTTAGATTCCATTGTGTGGAGTACGGAGGTGCAAAGGAAAATTTCATTTTTCTTCTTCTCCACGAGTGAAATTGATATATTAATTATGTGGGACTCGAATTTCCAGGTATGAACTTGCTCCTCCCCTCCATTTAATCCAATTACTTAATATGAGTTTTAGATGATAGTACAACTAAGCCTAATTATTTTTTTGATATTTGGTTCTCAATAAAAAATCCAATGAAAACACAAAATGAACAACGTTTATTGTTATGATTATCAAATTATATGTTTTAGTATTTTATTTTTAATTTAGTTAATTTTATTATGCGTAGTGCAAACAAAACATAATGAAAGCTTCCTCGACACTCTACACATTGAAATCTTTTGCTGCACCTCCACACTCAGCACAATGAAACCTTCTTCTGCATCTTGGATGCAAAATGAAATCTTCCTTCACACTATATATAATAAAGGATTTCGCAACACCTTTGCACTCGGCACAATGAAATCTTCCTTCGCATGTGAGACTGAATTCGGGGCAATTGCTATAACGATTGCATTAAATGTTTTAATCTTAAGAAAAATGAAATCTTTGTCCCCTCTTCTGCACTTCACATAGTGAAAGCTTCCTCCCCACCTCCTCACTTTGCACAATGAAAGTGTTTGCAATACCTCCACACTTTGCACAATGAAAGCTTCCTCTTCATCTCAGAGTGAATTCAAGGAAATTGTTGTAACAATTGCAGAGTATGCATATCTAAGGGTTTGGCTTTCATTGTGCAGAGTGTGAAGGTGCAGAGGAAGATTTTAGTTCGCTTCTTTTGGATGAGTAAAATTGACATATTAATTTTGTGGGACTTAAATATCCAGGTATGAATTTGCTCATTGCCTCCATTTAATCCAATTTCGTGATATGGATTTTAAATGTTAATAGTACGACTAGCTCTTAATTAATTTTTTAATACTAGGTGTGGAGTCCTCGGCACTATAGTTAGTGTCCATCTCTACATGTTTCCACATTGGTCAATAAAAAATACAATGAAAACACAAACTGTACAACTATTTTTATTATTTTAATTATCGAATTATATATTTTAATCTTTTATTTTTAATTGAGTTAATTTCATTGCGTGAAGTGCAGAGAAAGCAAACTTTCACTGCACCACTTCAGTCGACATAATGAAAGCTTCCTTCGCAGCTTGGAGTGAATCCGGGGCAATTGTTGTAACAATTACAAAGTGTGCATATCTTAGGGTTTAACTTTCATTGTGTGGAAGTGTGGCTTGCGGAAACACAATGTTCTCAAATAATGACAAAAAATGAACCACACAAAAAAACACAGACTATGCAACTATGCAACAATCACCCTTATTTTAATGCCTTTTAATATATATTTTATCTAAATTTTTGTTTTTCAAGTTGTTTATGATCCTCCAAGCTTGACATGTGGGTTGAGGAGTTGCGATCAAGGGGCATCTAATCTGTCAAAGTCACCCATGGATGGCACCTGGGCTGGGCCACACCAGCCCTAAGTTGATTGAAATTTTTAGCACGTCTCCTCCCCCTAGCACAAGGCACAACCACCCCTCATGAGGTTTGATCTTGGGTCACCTTGCTAACAAGGTCTATCCTCAAGTGGTTGTGTTAGTGAGACTTGACAGTTTAAAAGTTTACATTACATTAATATTTTTATTTAATTTAATTCTTATTTAATTCTTATTTTTATTCATTATATTACGTTACAATATAATATCTCTATTACACTGGATTGGAGAGTACTTCTCAATAGAAAGAATTTCCAAATTTATAAACAAATAACTTTAAAATATACAATAAATATATTTCACTTTTAAAAAGACCAACAAATAAATGTAAGTGAAAATTGATTAAAAAAATTAAATATTATAAAACAAACTGCCAACAACTTCAACAATTTTTTATTTATATATATATATATATATATATATATGTGTATATATATATATATATATATATATATATATTTTTCAATTCAATGTAAATGTGACAAGTTACCATAGGATCGTATCAAATTTACATGACTTTTGTGATCTATATTAATAATAAATAATTTCATAATATGATTACTCTTAAAACATCTGATATCATATTATATATTTATTTAATTAACTAAAATTTATATATATATATATATATATATATATATATATATATTTATAATATATATATATTATATATATATATATATATATATATATATATATAGTATATAATATATAACTTTTAAAATAAAATTTGACATTTTATCAATAAGATCACTATCAAATTTACATTTTTCTTTTCCTTGAGTTTAATTGGATATCAGGTTTGACATTGAGATCACTATCAAAGATACGTTATCTAATTTAAATTGGTTGCATGTTTTACATTCTAGCTGTATACATATCTGTCGAATGATTATATAAATAAAATATGTCATGTATGACATCAAATTCGAGACCTAGTCCCCTTTAGGCCAATGATTCTCCTTTGTTATTTAAGCAAATGTTTTATCTTCGTCATGCGAGTTGAAGAATACTTCTTCCTATTTGGAGTTTGCTAACGAGGTGGAGGTTGAAGAATACTTCTTATTTGGAGTTGTTAAAAAGAGGTCAGAATTTGGGCAAAAAAATCTCAAAAAATCTTGTAAAGACAGTGTTTGAATTGTGTTTTTGATGGTGAAAATGGATTCAACACCATAAAAATTGTCTAAGACACCTAAAATTTTGAAATTTAACAATTATAGCTTGGATTTATAAAAATCCTTGTTAGGTTTTCTCTAAATATAACTGGAATTTCCATAACTTTTCGAGCAATTCCTTCGGCTAGTTAAACTACGGCTTCCTATTTTTTACTGACGATCAAATCAAAATCTGCATTTTTCATTTCGTCGCGACTTCCGATTTTGGCTTTGATCAAATACATAGGCAACAAATAAATCCTATGCTATTGGGTTGTATTGAGCGGCGACTGTATATGCCCACCGTTAGATTTCAGCCTTGGAAAAATCCAACGGTGCACATATACAACGGCCACTCAATTAAAGCTCGATAGCATAAAATTTATTTGTTGCCAAATCCATAATCATCCCTGGGGCTCCACGTCATGAGCGGTTGTCATATCTGTCCTTCTAATCTAGTTAATTTGTAAGTAATAAAATATTATTTAATTTAATATTAATTTACAATTTTATTTTTAAATATAATTAAATTATAATTAAATTTTATATGCATGAGTTTAAAAGTCAGATGTCAATAGATACCAGATAATCTATAGCTATTAGATAACTATAATTAATAGCCTTAATGATAATGTAAATATTTGATGAATACTTGTCACATTAAAAAATGCAATTTATGAAACACGCGTTGGCTAGTTTTGATGAAAAGAAATACGAGAGCTATTAGGAGGCTTATTTCTTCATTTTGGAGAATAAACAATTTAAGACTGTGAGGGAAAAAAATTTGCAATTTAGAAAAGAAGCGTTGACCACTTCTGTAAATACAAGAGCCATTACTCGAGGCGTCGTGCGACATTCAGCAGAGTTAAGAAGCTTCCTAGCATTTTCTAGCTATCATCTAAGGTTTTGAATGTGTAGGGAGGCAAGCAACATAGTTAAGAAGCTTCCTCGCATTTACCAGCGATTATTGAAGGTTCCTTGAAGACTGCAGAATGCAGCAGAGTTAAGAAGCTTCCTAGCATTTACCAGTTATCATCGAAGGTTCCTGGAAGACTGCAGAATGCAGCGGAGTTAAGAAGATTCTTAGTCTTCCTTTGTTGCCGCTCAGATTGTGTGTCTTTTTGGTTGGAAACTATTTGTATTTGTGCCAAGGAACCTACACAGGGTTGTTTTCGGTAAGTTCAGTGGGAAGATGGGCCGAAATTTGATTGAACTCCTTGCCCTGTGAGCAGATGCCACAACTGGCCAATTCAACGACATGCGCAGAAGTTTAAACGATTTGGGAAGCTACGCCAGAAAATCGAGAGGATTTCACTGGTTGTCGGCAAATTTGTGAAGTATGTGGCATGTTTTAGGGCAAATCTTTCCACATGACTTCTAAACCAGTCTTTAAAGGATTTGACTAGGTAGGCAGTACACTTCATAGAATTCTCCTGGGAAAGCCCACAATATTGGTATAGTTATGCGAAGACTTGCAAAGAATTCGAAAACTGATGCAAAAAACAATAAGCGCAACACGATTCTTGCAATGCAATTTCTAGACACGTAGGGGCATCTGGGGACGCGTTGTGTGGAATGCAGCAGAGTTAGCAGTCAAGTGGAGACCAGACCAATTTTTTGTTTTGTAAACGACCACATCCTTCACCCATCAAACTTTACGTTGCGCATTATCTTAACATTGTTTCTCGATATTCATTGAACTCCAATGGCACACTTAGTCCCTCATCATGATGATTCTGCTTCCTCTTCCACTGCCTCTTATTCTGCGTCAGTTCCTTATGCTTCCTCATCCACTGCCTCTTGTTATGCATCAATTCCTTATTCTATGTCAGTTCCTTGTGCTTCCTCCTCCACTGCCTCTTTTTCTGCATCAGTTCCTTATGCTTCCTCATCTAATGCCTCTTTTTCTGCGTCAGTTCCTTATGGTTCCTCCTGCACTGCCTCTTGTTCTACGTTAGTTTCTTATGTCCACTATGACGTATTCATTAATCTTTGTAATTACAATTATTGTAGCCGAGATGTCAACACCTTCACTACCAAACTTTGTCGTCTCTTCCAATCCCTTTAGTTGCATGTTTTTTTGGACAACCCAAACTTGCGAGACTTGCACGACAAGATTTTGTCGAAAATAGAAAACGCTATTTTAGCCTCCTCTGTACACATCGCCATTTTACCTCCAAATTTTGTGTAATCAAAATGTTGTCTCAATGAGCTTGTTATCATGATTAAATCGACTACAGAGTCGAAGA
Organism: Pinus taeda; assembly: GCA_000404065.3. Classification (NCBI taxonomy): domain Eukaryota; kingdom Viridiplantae; phylum Streptophyta; class Pinopsida; order Pinales; family Pinaceae; genus Pinus; species Pinus taeda. The sequence continues at coordinate 3,121 of APFE030014855.1, read as the reverse complement.
CTACCACTATTCCCATTTTTTACTACTCCAAACCTAGTGAGCTCAAGTGGATGGGCAAAGACAATAATGAACCCTACGCTCAAGCCCTATGCAACTATGAAAAGAAAAATCTATATGATACAGAGACAATGAAGGAGTGGAGAGACGCTCTATACCATGTTGTAGAAATTAGTGGTTTTGTTGTGGATGAGAATCATAGGTGAGCATCCCACTATCCAAATCCAATTTAGTTTTCTGTAGTTAGCTGTTTCTCTCTATTTATTTAACTCTATAAATGAATGAATGGATATGCAGGGACGAAGAGGAGATATTGAATAAGATTATAGAAAGTGTGTTCCAAGACTTTCCTTATCGTCCCCGTTACGATGTTTTTCTAAATCATCGCGGACCTTATGTGAAAGAGACCTTTGCCAACGCTCTTTACAATAGCCTTGTTTATTGTAGATTTATATTTTTTCTGGATGAAAAAGAATCCATGCGGGGACTGAAGCTTACTCCTCAAATAGAGGTTGCTATTCAATTCACCCATGTCAATATTGCTATTTTTTCTCCCCGCTATGCACAATTTTGTTGGTGCCTCAAAGAACACAACCTCATGGTGAGGTCAAAGAATACCATTCTTCCTGTTTTTTATGAGGTCAAGTTTTCTGATCTACAATGCCCTAAACGTGGAGTGTATGGTGGACCCCTGCTCAACTAGAAAAATAATGATCGATACGATCCATAGACTCTTCAGGATTGGAGAGACGCTCTTTTTGAGGTCGGAAAACTCTCTGGTCACGAGCTGGATGGGTGAAGATTTGCCCCTATCCCCAAGCCATATTAGTGTTACTTTTCAATTGGTTGGTGCATCACACTTGCACACTTCACTAATTATGTTACTCTTTCCACGAAATATTCAGGAACAATGATGACCTGTTGGCAAAAATTGTGGAAACTGTAAAAGAAAATCTTGCAAAATGATTTGAAGTCATTCGAAGCTCGAACGTGCAAAATGTGCTGAAAAGTGTTTTAAAGGAAAATGTTAAATTTATAATTCCACTGCTGCGCGCGGGCCAGCATTCAACGCTGACCGTTCAACCCTCGAAACCACCCAGCAGCAAACCTAAACCGCCAGGAAGCCATCGCACCGCTCTTTGCCAAAAGTGGTTTCCGTACGAAGGCGCTCTGACGTAGACATGTGGACAACCGTGACATCATCACCTGACACTTTTCGGAAGGTAACACTCAGTCAACTCACCCCTTCCGATATTGATTTCCCTCGTCCGATGACCTCCAGCATTTACGTCCGTCGATTTACCACAGTGCAACTTTGGTGTAAAGTACCGTGAGAAAGGTGTTCTGATATGCATCCTCCGCCGTTCGATTAAAGTGTTCTCTCTCCGCCGTTCGATTCCCAGGAAAGGACTCTGCCGTTTACATTGTTCAAAGTACATACGGGCCTGTTTGATAAATTAAATGCAGCGTGGACCGTCCCATACTTAAGTTAATACATTGTCATATTTTTGGTAATGTTTTTTAATGTTTCTTACGGCGGGTTAATACAAAGTATGGGCATAAATTTAATGTAAGTTTTTTTTTATTATTATTACGAAATGTATGGTATACATTTTGGTAAGAGCGTTGACTCCAGCATATACAGAATTACACATGGGGATTGCAATGTATGTTATGCAATAGCACATGAAGAAAATTGAAACAGGGGTCCGCAGCACCAAAAGATGAAATGTGAATCACACACGGTGAGATAAAAAAAAAAGGGGATTGTATTCGCAGCAGCGAACAAATGAAAACTGGAGAACACACAGGAGTGTGTGAGAATATTTTTGGGTTTGTAATGTAAAAGGAAAGTGCAACAGCAGAGTAAAAATGCTTTGTCTTGGTAATGTAAGAAATGTAAAGATTGCACAACAGTGCAGGAGGAGAAGTAGATGAAGAAAACCAGTGGATAGTTTTGTTGAAATCCATGAATTGTTTCACACAGGTGAAAAGGTAAATGTGTAAAACTCTGTAATTTTGTTTTCACACAGCAGTGAATGTAAATGAAATATTTACACACAATGGTGTAAAATTTCATAGGAGGCAGAGTAAGTTTTGTGAAAATGTTTTGGTGAATCCCTCTGAGTGAAAGAGGATGAATATGTAAGTGTTTTTGTTTAATGAATAGAAATCATTTTATGGTGGTGAAATACTCTGTTCTGTGTAATTTTTAAAAAGGCTTCTCTGTGCAAAAAGATCCTGGAGCAAAAGAACAGAGCATTGCCTCTGTGTTTTATTTTCTGGTTTTGGTATTTTCCCATTGCAAACAAAAATACCCAACAGTGGTATCAGAGCAGGCTTAGGCTCTTTGAAGTTGACAAAGAAGCTGAAGGGAGGAGTTCTTTTGGTTGCAGCAGTCAGTTGTTTTTAAATACACAGTCAAGGATTTAGAAGCATAGCTGAAGATGCAAGGAATGGCCAGCACAAGCACTGGTATGGGTATGTTTAACACCCATCTCCCACAGTTCAATGGGAAGAACTATGACTACTAGGCAATAACCATGAGAGCCTGGTTTGCCTCTCAAGATTTATGGGAAATAGTTGAAGATGGTTTTGATGAACCAGCAAATGAGAATGAGTTTAACAGATTAACTCGGGGAGAGAAAGACCTATTGAAGAGCAATAGCAAAAAGGATTCAAAAGCCCGTGTATTTTTGTATCAAGCAGTGGACCAGAGTATGTTTCCAAGGATAGCAGGAGCTAAGACATCCAAAGAAGGATGGCAAAACCTCAAGACAGCCTATCAAGGCATGGAGAAAGTGAGGACAGCAAAACTACAGTTGCTGAGGAGAGATTTTGAGAATCTCAACATGAAGGAGTCAGACAATATTGACTCATTCTTCACACATGTAATTGGTCTGGTTACACAGATGAGGACTCATGGAGAAACCATTGAAGATAGGAGGATTGTGGAGAAAATACTGAGGGTCTTACCCTCAAAGTTTGATGCTATTGTCACCACCATTGAAGAGACAAAGGATCTCTCAAGTTTTTCAGTTGATGAGCTACATGCATCACTGATAACACATGAGCAGAGATTGAGTAGGAATCAGAACTCATCTCTAGAGAAAGCCTTCAAGAC
>APFE030014854.1:2672-22794 GCA_000404065.3 Pinus taeda | reverse complement strand
TTTGGAACTCCTCAATGTGCTCCATTATTGAACCCTTTTGTTTGAGACTTATCAATTAGCTAAAAAAAGTGTTGCTTTTTGTATCCTCATAATGTGCTACCAATTCTTCAGTATAAATTGCCCAAGTGATAAATTGTTTACGAGAGCAAAGCCATTGATACCACACAAACTGATTTGGTTCCAAATATAAAGTTTCCATACGTACCTTTTGTGTGTTTTTCACATTATTGAGATCGAAAAATTGCTCCATCTGTAATATCCAAGTTGCAGGATCCTTGCCATCAAACTTCCTCATATCGATTTTTGGAATATGGTGGGTCTTCGATCCAACATTAGATTCTATGGAATCATGATTAACATTTCTTTTGTTCTCATCATGAATTTCCTTGACTACCTTTTCACCATTAGTGACCATTTCTTGTAACAACTTATTCAATTTTATCTTCAATTCTTCCATCTTATCATCCATGCCATCCATTTTAGTGTCCATGCCATTCATCTTAGCTTCCATGCCCTTCTTTAAGCCATCCATCTTAGCTTCTACACCTTTTTGTGCAAGTGACACTTGTTGCACTTGGTCTCGTAATTTTGCTATATCATGCTGCATTTCTTCCTCTTCTTCATGAGTCAAGATAGAGCTTTCAGGTTGCTTACTAGGTGTTTGCATTTTCTTTCCTCGAGGCATCAATTACTGATAATAATGCTTTACCATGCCCTTTAAATTCCTTCAAACTAATTTTTCAAACCAAGCTTATGCAAAAATTAAAAAAAAAACTACACACATTTTTTCACTTTGTAGGAGCTTGATATTGAATCTGATGTATCTTTGCAATTTCGGATCATCCAGTTTTGAAATTACAACCTATAGTAGCCCTCTGTGTCCTCTTTCCAATGCCATCTGTGTGATCCAAATTGGATTTTCCAAGGTAGAGTTATGCACAATCTCCCAAGATGACTTGATTATAGACCTTTCCAGAAGAGCGAACTTGTATGAAGTGCCACGTGTCACTGTTTCAACCTTTGGCTCTAAAAAAATTATATACAAGGAACTACAGTCCATCCTCTTTCTGTACCTTCTTACAAAATTTCAATTCTATGCTTAGAGAGAAAGTTATGATGTTTTTCCCCAGGTCACCTGTTTGGAATGTAATTCAGGAGTCTGCAAAAAGACCAACTTCCTCAGATCATATTCCGCAACGTATAGCGCCAACAAACTATGCCCAAATTCGGAATTGAGTTCAGTGCGATTTTGTCTCAACATGGGTTTGTTTTGTCGCTTCTGGAACGTACAGAAAAAAAGTTAATATAGCGAAATGCTACGATGACCTATTTGGCCATAGCGCAACCCTAGAATCCCAAAGCATCTAATAACAAATGTTCATGAACTAGTCACAAGATAGAAAGAAGTTGAACCCTTAGCATTCAGCCCTCATTCGAGGACAACCTCCTTTACTTACCACAAATGAATAATTCTTCGATGATTCAAATGAAAAAACCTCCTTTCTATATATAGGAGTCTAAGGGGTCACAATATAACCAAGACGACCTAACAATAATAATATAAAGGCACAAAAATAACAATAGAGAGATTCTACGGGGCACAATAATAACAATATGGGGACAATAGGGGCACAAAAATATTAATAAGGGATACAACTACAATATTAATGGGAGCATCACTAGTATTATAAGGACCTAACACTTTATCTGGATCTGCAATCTTTAACACTGGAGTGTTTGTTAACAACTTCAACTACTCAAAACTTGTTTCACATTCATCCCTGCATTGAAATTTATTTCCTTTTAACTGCAAGGATGTAATAGGATATCCAATCTGTGAGAAGTTCCTAATGAACCTTTGATAATAACCTATTAACCCCATGAACTATTTGACCTCATTCACATTTCTAGGAGTTGCCCTTTCCATAATAGCTCTCATCTTTTTTGGATCTACTACTATTCCTTCCTTGGAAACCACATGCCCCAAGTATTTTACCTCTGTCAGAAAGAAACTGCATTTTCTAAGTGATCGAGGTGGCTCCAGACACATGCAGAAGTCCAGGAGGACTCAGGAAGGGTAAAAAATCAAAGTGTTTGTGTTATGCTCGAACCAAGTTCGTGTTAAAGATCTCGTCGTCATGATCGCAGTGGTTCGACTGGTTCGTCAATCCGAGTCCGGTTGAGGAAGGCAAAGGCAGTACAAATTTTGGTTGACTTTTGCTGAATGAGCAGGATTAATGAAGAGACAATTTAGACTTTTTTTTGTAGACGGAATCCGACCAACTTCGGTTGGATTCCGGGTGAAATTGTTTCCTTGTTAAAATGTCTCCTTTGGCCGAAAATCGAGATTTTAAAAAATGGCCATGTTGTTTGTTATAACAAAAAATTATTAAAAAAAAGGGTGGCATGCCACCAACCCTGCCACCCCAACCATGCGTAATATTGGAGGGGCGGGCCACTATCCCCATCCCCTCCCAACATATTTGGAACCACGTGTTTTGGGTGGGCAAAACACCGTGGGTATGCGGAAAGGTGGGTCGGCCCTTGGGGCACAGACCCAACCTCAAAGCCACCACCCATTTAATAAGGAAATAGAGCCGACGATAGGTGGGGTGGGTGGGCCTAGCCTGATCCCTTTTAAAATTAGAGTTTTGTTATGTAAAAAAAAAGGAGGGGGCGGGGTTTGACCGCCCAATCTCCTCCACCAAATTCAGAGATCTTAACCACTACACCAAACGAATTCCTTAGTTAATTTGCTTGAAAACTTATATAAAACTGTCATTTGTTAGTGCACCTAGGATGGAGGAACCAAGAGCGGGCACAAAAATCGAGGCAAATTTTTAATTAATTTATTTGCAGGTGGAACCATGATTGAGCGAAATTTCCAAGGTGAAATTTTTGCAGTGTCCAAATTGGACAAACTTTATGTCAATCTTACACCTCTCAGGGACATGAACCCAATGGCATAGCCAGTTTCTTGATCTCCGTAGCAGATTTGCAAAGGAACCAGAGGAGGGAATCTTTAAGGAATATAAGGGGAATCTAAAAGATTCCTTAAACCCTAGATTTCCACTTTCTCGGAATTTAGAAATTTGACAGTCGATTTTGCACTATTCAACACCAAAAATCTAATGGTGTGTTCAGATTTTTCATTTGCTCATTTCATTTTTTAGCCACTTTTCAAAGTGGAGTGTAGGTGTCAACATTCATGTGCGAGCAACCATTTCCATGAGATTCGACGCAACGAGATTGATGGTACGACCAACTTCAGCAGTTTGACATCCTCTTCTTTAGATGGCCTCAGGATGTGAGGTATATGCAGTGTGTTCCTGTACTTCTTTTGCTATGCATTGTGCTGCATAGATCCCTGTTTGATGTTTGATGTGGGATCTTGTTTCTTACTTGTTTTCATGATTCCTGTTTGATGTGATGCATAATCATTTGTGGGATGTACTTGTTGTCATGATTCGTCATGTTTTGTTTAAGTTCCCTTTGTCATTATGTTTATGGGATACTCATGTTGTCGCCATGTATGTTTGCATTGAGATCCATTTTATGCCATGTTGGCGGGATGCTCATCATCCATGAGTTTATGTTATACTGATAGGAATCCTTTTTTCACTGAGAGTTCCTGTAGTGGAACATCTCTTGGTGCCAGTCCTGCGTGGGTGCATCTTCCTTGTATGATAGTGACATCACCTCTTATGTACATCATCACTATTGACAACACTTAATGCAGCGACGTACACCATCTTGACACCAGGTCCTGGAGATGTAGTCCCTCCTGGACGAAATCTGTTATCAACGACTTATGTTTTCACGTGTTGATGATTGTCATGTTCCTCTTCTTTACAACATGCACATGTATTCATTTATGTTATTTTAAAAATAAAATTTAACACATCACCAAAGTAAAAGGTCTTGGAAGGGTCCTTTGTCACACTCGGACCTGGATCACTAAGCTTAGCATACAACTAATGCTCTCTTAGCAATCTCAATACTACTGCTAAATGTTCAACATGTTCTTCCTCATTCTTAGAATATATCAATATATCATCAATGAATACAATAACAAACTTGTCCAGATAAGGACGCAACACACTATTCATCAAGCACATAAAAGTAGTTGGAGCATTAGTCAAACCAAAAGGAACTGCAACAAACTCATAATGCCCATACCTAGCCCGAAAAGTACTTTTGTAGATGTCATCTTCTTCGATGCATACTTGATGATATCCTAATCTCAAATCAATATTTGAGAACACTGCCGCTCCCTTCAACTGGCCAAACAAATAATCAATCCCTTTCTCTCGAATTTTTGGTCACCTTGGCAACAAATACCTGTTCTTAATGGTCACCTTGTTCAATTGTTAGTAATCAATGCACAACCTAAGAATACCATCCTTCTTCTTCACAAACAATATTGGTGAACCCCAATGCGATACACTTGGCCTAATTTATCCTTTATCAAGCATTTCCTTCAAATACAACTTCAATTCCACTAACTCTGGAGTACTCATCCTATACGGTGCCTTTGATGTTGGTGTTTCCCCTGGTACCAACTTAATAGAAAATTCAACTTCCGAATGGGGAGGCAACTCTAAAATATTTGCTAGAAACACATTCTGAAATTGGTGCAATATATGGTACCTCTTGAAGGTTTTTTCATCCTCAACATCCTTACCCTTGTCACTAGAAATATGGACTACAAATAGTACACACCCATTTTTCCAACTGTGCTTAACTTTCATATCTGTAATCATCGTCACTGATGTAGGCTTATTCTCTCCCTGCAAGATTCTCTTTTCCCCATTATCATGCAGGCACTCAGTAGCCTTTTCATAGCAATCTACTTTGGTCTTCTGGAGATACAACCAATCCATACCCAAAAGCATACTATATGATCCCAATGGAAGCATATATAGATGCACTGTTGTGGGCATATTATCAGTTCAAATGCACAAGCTCTTACTTAATGATGAACTCTCTTCTTAGTACCTGTAGCCAAATGCACCAACCAAGACTCTGCATGCACTTCTTTTCTCAAACCACACTTATCCACCAAGTCATGATTAACATAACTATAATTAGATCCAGGGTCAATCAAAATATAAACAACTTAACCACAAAGCTTACCTTCCATCTCAATAATGGATGCTTGGTGACCTGCTTGCTTGTTATCCACAACTGGATAAATCTAAGGAATGTTATAGCCCACATCCCCAACCATTTGCACCTCCTGAGTAGTGTAGATTTGAGGCTCGTCACCATGGTACAATGGACAATCCTTCTTGTGATTGTCTTTGTCACATATCCTTCTTGTGATGATCATTCCTACGACTCATGTCCCTTCTCAATTGCATTAAACTTCTTGTAAGGAACCACATTCTCTTTCTCACCTGCATCTTAGGATCTTCCCCACTTTGGTGTCCACTTCCCTTTAACTTTCTCATTCCCCTTCAAATGATGCTTAGGCTCAACTTTACGCTTTGAATGCTCATAAAAATGCTTCAGTTTCCTTATGGATTCCTCCAGTGACTATGGCTCATCAAACTTAATCCAGTGTCTATATGTTGTTGACAACCCATTGATAAACCTTTGAATCTTTGCTTTCTCACCTTGAGGTAAGACAAATACCTCAACAACTCTAGGAACGTGCTAGTATACTCATCATCTCTCATAGAACCCATTTGCAGCTCATAAAACTCCTTAGCTCTGTCATCATAATACCTCTCAGACATGTACTTCTTCTTAAAGAGTCTCTCGAACTCATCCCAAATCAACTCTTCTTCCCAAATGCCCTTGACATTCTTCACATCTTCCCACCATATATCTGCTTTCCTTTTTAGATTGAAGGTGGTTATTTTGGCTTTAATTTTCTTTGAATAACTATGTAATCTGAAGAATTTCTTCATCCCAAACAACCATGTCTCTGCATCTTCTGACTTCTTCATATCTTTGTCAGATGTAGGAGGCTTGAATTTATTGAACTCCTCAAGAAAGTACTAACTCCTCCAATAAGGATGATGAAGCTGATGATGTCTCCTAGATGAGGAAATAGAGTGATACCCATACATACCAATCCTCTTTTCAGTTGTATTTAATGATCTGCCACCTCTGACTGTGTCCCCTCTATCCAACCTGTATCCTGACTAAGACCTACTACCATAGGCTCCATTAGTCTTATCTTCTTGTTCTTGACTAATCCTTAATTGTCCCTGTCTCTGCTAGTCTAACAAACTCAGAAGGATGACTGCATTGACCTCTGCCTACTTTTCCTGAGCCCTTGCAAGTATTTCCTGAACCTCAACCAACCTGTCATTATTTTCTTTTCAACTTATGATCTATTTCCTCAAACTCCTCTATGTGTCTGCAATATTAGGAGAATACCCATCTCCTTTCAACGCAATTGATCTATAGGGAGAGTCACATGAACTGTAGTCTACCATTTTTCTTGTCATATTTGATTATCTTCTTCCTAGAAGTATACCATGTTAGATAAACCAAATAGACGCCATGACCAAAATCATGCCTCAATGACATTCATGGAGGCTTATTTCATCTGCAAAACCAGTCCACATTAGCATGATACATGTATAATCATAATCATATCAATATGTCAACATCATTCATGACAATACCAACTACATACCATGACGTCATGCATGAAAACCATAACCATGAAAATGCATGCATAACCACATGCATATAGTTGCATGGGATGAATGGGCTAACCATAACCATACTTGTCCAAGTGTTTGAACCATGCTTTGATACCACTCTGTAATGACACCTCTCATATCTACCCACTTTCATTGGCCAGCCCAGGGTAAACATGAGCTAAGGGCTACTATGAAATGAATCAACCTCCTAGATAACCTTTAGGAAATGGAGTCGACAAAAACAAGACCTTACTAACTTCCCTCATGTACTAAAGGACCCCCAGGAGCTAACCAATGACTTTAGGTTCCCAACCCATGAGTTAATTTGCTTTTTCACTGACTTAGAGCCTCAATCGCTCCCATGACAAGGTCTCCATGCAGCTGGAATCCTCCAGTCTCTCCCACAGGCCTACTTCCCTAACGAATGCAGTCTTTTACACAGTTTTGTGCCAGCGACCCCTAGATCTGAGCCACTTTTTCAGGGCTAGGATCCAGAACTTTGCCCAAAACTTAATCAAACTCCAAAAAATGATAAATAACATAGAGACAAAGCCTCTAACACAAAACTTAATCATGGAATTGACCTAGCTCGGTCTAACCATGATAGTCATTTTGTCAAACACATTGAGAACATAAGATATACAGGCCATGGATGCATATATGAACATAGAGATCTAATACTTATCTGAGGTTTAGCAAGGACTAATTCCCTCTCAGAATAGCTACATTAACATCCATTAGGTCATGCATTCACTAACCACTCATTTATCAATAAAAAATGATAAGAGCCTTAACTTGGATCTCTCATAAAACCATGCTTATAACCCACATATAACTAGATAAATAATAATGATAGATCAGCCATTAAAGCCACATAATAACAAGTACATTTACTCATGAGATACAACGAGGAGATTAGCTCTTATTGACATATGCAAAAGCCAACCAAGTTAGGGACTTCCACATACCACCCGACCATAGATTGGGATGAACAAAATATTTATCGCAGTTAATCACCCCTGTGCCATATTCAAAGCATGAATGTAGGATCTCATGGGATAAACCAATCCATAAACAACCAAGGGAATCTAGAGGTTAAACCACCTCCACCCTCAAACTATTGTGGTATCACCTAAACTAGTCTTGAGATAACAAAACCAAATTGATCTTGGATGCCTCATAATTCCTTCACCATCCCTTCAGGAATTTTCCTGTATCCACCCACCTATTGAGGGGTTCCCAGAGAAAACCATCTCCACCCCCAACCCTTTGTATTTTGTTGAGACCACCTCACTCGAATCTAAAACCTTATGGCAATCCAAAGCTCAACCAGGAATGAATCCCATCACACCATGACTATCAATAAATGGCAAGGCAAGGATAAAACCACTGTCAAAACCTGAAAAAACCCATGCCAATGACAACGAATGAACCATGTACACACATGCATTTACCATGCATTCCAAAACCAACTAGGAAATCATACATGCAACTTGTTACCTGCAAGTATTCCTGCGTAAGCCACTTGATCCAACCTTTCCTTGCTTGATCCTTGATTTCTTTTGCTTTCATTGTCCTTCCCTTGATTCCTTGCTTTCCTTATCCTCTTGGTTTTCTTCTCCTCTCTGGGACTAATTCCAAAACTAAACCGACAAAAGGCCCCAAACTAATGCTCTGATGTCTTTTATTATTGATGCCTCTAATTTTCATTTTCCCTCTATTTTCCTTCAATTTCCTCCTCACATGCAACCTATGACCTTTCACTTTCCTTTTCTCCTATTTTCCGTTATTTTCATAAATAAAATGCCAAAAATTCCTTTTTGCCTTTTCAATGCCTTTTCCAATTTCCCTTAGCCATAATAAACAACAATTGATGCCCACTAGGATGCTTTTCCCAACATTCAACTTGGAATACTTGTTCCATGACCTTGGTCTTTTCTTGCCTTTATTAACTTATTATATGAAATTTTAACCCGTGGTTGTTACATTCAAATATGTTTCAAGAGTTTCACCAAAATACTACTTGAATAAGCTTCAACACTGCGTCAAAATTGTCTTCAAATTCTGCTCCAAAATGTAGTCAATTCAAACTCCAAAAATGTCTTTAAGATTACTTCAAATTTTTTGCTTCAAAGCACTTCAATTTTGTTTCAAATGGTGTCAATTTTGCTCAAAAGAAAAGTGTTCCTAAATACTCCATGTCTTCTCCACAGATGCACTTCAAAATTTGATCTAAGGTCAAAATCTTCTTGTGGAATGCCTTCAAAGATGTATCAAATATGTTCCAAGATAAGGTCAAAATACAACTCAAAAACTCTTTCTTGCCTTGTCTTAGGGGGTCGAATCTCTTGCCTCAGGTCAAGATATCAGAGGTCATAAAAGAGGGCTAAAATTCTACCTCAAGGTAGAATTTTTCATGCCTCAAAGTCTATTCTCCAGAGGGCCGGAATTATAAGCCTGAATACACCACATGTTCAAGTCTATTGAGAGCTGAGGTCTGTTCGTTTGAGGTCTATTCTTTGAAGGTCGAGGTTTGTTCTAATGATTTTCCACATTCTGCTCCAAATCGTGATAACAAAAAAGTATTCAATAACCTTTAACCATGCACAAATATGATCTACAAGTATTTCTCATTCAAAACCACACTTATGTTCACGAGATATGAAACTTTTTACCTTTCCTCTAGGTCTGAATTCCTCTTTTATTCTGCACTGAGTTGATCTTGATGAATTGGGAAGAACATGACCTTAATTTATACTAATTCAATCGTACACTGAACCAACATGTGCATTGGGGAGAGGGCAAACTTGTTCTTAATTAGGTCAACTTGATAAAGGTAAAAAACAAGTGGTTTTTGACTTTGAAAAATTCAAATTTCCTCAATGGAGAGGAGTTAGGAGGCATGAAAATACTCGTTGGAAAGGGCTTAAAGTCCTCTTTAATCCTATGCAATTTTATTCTTCAATTAGACATCCCTTTGACATCAATATCAATCAATTCTTCAACATAAAGATGTAGAGTGGATGAAACTATTAGATTACTATTATGACATTCAAATGTCATAAATGTTATCAAACATGACACTTGTCGAACACATGCCCGCAAGAAAAAAGGATTCCAAAAACGAAAACGGGGTAGTCTGAGAAAACAAAAGGATGGTAGCCTTCTAATCCCTACCTCTCAAAGGAGGAAGAAGAGGAAATCACAAAGAATCCTAAAAATAAAGTAGAAGGGGGGGCAACAACTTAGAATGGTAACATAACCCATATGCAAAAGGGTACAAAATTAGAAGAAACCCAAGTATTAGAACAACAGAAGGAGGATGCACACAATGGAAATGGGATGTTGGGGGGGGGGGGGGGGGGGGTGGTTAAAGAGAGCTCATGTTTCAGAGAGCTCAAATTTAGACAAAGAAACCCGACCGCAATGATTATAGTTGACACCAACCTAGTGGGTTGGAAAAAGGTTCAGAAGAACAAAGGAAAAAGTGAGAAGTTAAGTGAGTATTATCACATTTAACTTGGACATTTTTATGCATTTTTTACTATTTTCCATTTTATTGCTCATAAGCCAAGATGCTTATCTTACCAAATGCTTTTAGCATATACAAAATATAATTTTGTTCCTTGTTTCAAGTTGAATAAAATTATGATTTTTTTCCTTGGAAAAATAAACCCGCAACACTATATACATACTCTATTTCTCAACAACAAATAACCTGTATGAAAGAGAAAGCATAAGAATAAGCCAAATGAAAAACAAACTTCAAAATTTTATTTCAATCGAGTTCTCACTCAGTAAAGACAAAAAGGTTCTACTACTAGATTTTCTTCTTCTCTCCCTTACCCTCAATGTAGATGCTTTTATAGTCTCATATAAAAACGTTTTGTCGCCATTCTAATAACTTTGGTTTTTAAAGATGGTTACAATCAATTTTTACCCTAATTGAAACGGAGAAAAAGTTTTTAAAACAAAGTGTATACTTGAAAACTCTTTTAACAAATATGATATAAATAACTAATTAATAATTGTGGGAATTTATTTTGTAATATAAAGCCCAGAAAAATTGTTTTGATTGAAATGACCGCTCTTTTAACAATTATGATAAATAACTAACTAATAACTATGAGAATTTGTTTTGTAATATAAAGCTTAGAAAAATTGTTTGGATTGAAATGACCATATTAATGGGATATGAAATGCTTGATTCAAAAAATGTATTCATTTTCTATTTATAATCTTAATATCACACATTTAAATGATTATAAGAGGTGTTGAACTTTGTTGTCTCATTTTCCACTTACTTAAAACCAAAATATGCACAATTGAGGTAGAATCAGTAAAATGAGGAAGGGTCCTTATTATAATATGAAGAATTCATATTATTATTATATCATAGTGCATGACATGACACTATGATAATCCAAAAGCATTCGTTCTAAGTAAGAAGCAACAAAGTTATACCCGTGTGTACACCCAAAATAATAGAGTTGGACGAGATTAAACTCCAAGGTGAGGATGAAAAGATATCTCCACATGCTAAAAGCCTTGAGTGTTGTTGAAATCCAACTAATTGATGCGACCTTTTAAACTAATTTTGATGAAAATAATCAAGAAGCATTGTTTTCGATCATAACCTCTAATAGTGTTTTTCCACCTATAAGATAGGCTAGAATCCTCCAAAGAAGCTCATGACAACTTGAAAACAAAAATGTATGACAATGTTGATGTTGATGATGTATTTGAGGACTCAAATAGGATATCCTATAGTTGAATAGAAAAATGAAGGTAAGGAAAATATTACACATTGCAAGAGGATTTGTACCAATCTACAGACCAAATGTTTTCCTACAAATATCTCTATGATCCCATTGAGAAAACCAAAATATCAGTGAACGACCAAACAAAGGAGGTTGTCAATCATTTGAGGGCAAGGTATGAAAATTGAACAAGTTATTTCTAGCCATGTAGTACTAGTGGGAGAAGTGCTTGCGGTATTCACAGGCATATTAAGATTGACAAGTGCGTAGCTCCACATGTTCTTGAGTTTTAGATCAACAATAGAGATAACCTTCAATGTTAGAGATGATCACTTATTAGTGGGAGAACTTGCAACTGAAATACATGATGGTTGTCATTTTTCACGATAACCAACTCAAGCTCAATTTAGAATTAAAGATACTCACGTGATAACTAAAATTTGGACGACTTAAATATATAATAGTAGTGGTTGATCTAATCAGATGGTATTTTTAGTAGATGGTCCAAGGAAGTGATGAGATTTTAGTGATGCTACTTACATAATAAAGAAGTATATAGTTGAATTCATGAGTCAACTAGAGTTTAATGTGCCACTTAGCCTCAAGGTTTTAGTTTTGGTTTCTAGAATATTGATTTGCCAACTAAAAAAGAGTTCTAAATTATTGATATCAATTGAACCATTTATAAGATTGTATGTGATTTGTTGGTTACATGTGCTAGTTCTTTTATTCCATTGTTTTATAGGTATTAAGGTGATCATCATGTTGGGTTTTAATGTTCATAAAGGTGGAGCATGAAGAAGACTTCTAGGTCCCATTGGTGCACATACTAGACAGGAAGATCAGGGAGCTCCAAAACAAAGTTAGTAATTTGGTATAAGCTCAACGAACTTATTACAATCCTAAAGATGCAACATGGGAGCATGAGGATACCATGTCGAAGTATAATTGTAGTTGTTTAAGGATTTTTAGTGTACATTTATAAATGATGCATAAAGGCAATGCATAAATAAGGGGGAGGGAGATGTAACACCCTGATATGACATCTTATATCTATTTGTACTTTTTTTTACTAAGATAATGGGTTGGGTTGTGTTCAGTGAGCATGCATGTGTGTGGGGCCTACAAGTCCATGTGTAAATATGTTTTGAGGAAAAGAACCTGTGTGGTTTTAGGCTCAAGAGTCTATGTGTTAAAAGGCCAACAAGCCTAGAAGATGTAATACGTAAACACACCCATATTAATAAACAAAACACCATAACTGCAAACTAGGGGATGAAAATAGTATAGGGGCTAGGACTTCATGAGAGGGAAAGATGAGAGGGTTAGACGACTTAGCAAAGGGGGATAAGCCAGGAAACTCTTATTTTATTAGCCTAAGTTATAACCCCATGAAATATATTTCTAAGTCAAAAGTATATCTTAATCCCGAAAAGATAAAGGGGACTATTATTAAAATACATTATAGTATAATCCCCTAAATCATATGGCTCTTTATCCTAAATCTAAATGAGAGGAAAGCGAGGTTGCATGGGTTACAATCGTCAAAGGGAACCTTACATATAAAACAACCATTCTACCATTCAATGTTCCATTATTCTACCAATATGAAATGTGCTTGCTTTAAGGAGAGTCATACTCAACCTTGTTATTGTTACCCTAAATATCATATTTGAATTTGGTTATGAGTGCACTTCTCCTTAGGTTGCTTTAGGAAAGGCTAGAGCCTTGGGGGTAGAAGTGTAGGGATAGGTATCCCTATGTGGGGCCTAAAGGTACCTAGAGACCCTTGAGGGTAGCTAGAGATACTAGAGCCATGTAGCATTATGACTTCCTAGCCAACCTGTGATGGAGCCCTAAAAGGCAGTGACACAACTTGAGGGACTACAGAGGCAAAGAAAGGGTGTACTAGAGGTACTTAGATATCTTATAGTTATAGGGGCTTAAGACTTCCTATCCAACCTATAATAGAGCCCTAGAAGGGTAGTGGCACAACTTGAGGGACTATAGAGACAGAAAAGGGGGTGTAGGCTAATGGGAAAAGAGGGACTATAAGTTAGAGTGATGTTGAGTTTTGATACCTTGGCCTTGACCATGTTCGGTATTGATTGTGGGCAATAGTTGGCTTTAGGTAAGCCTTTGCCTAAGTGGAGTCATAGCCCCAACTCAGAAGTGACCCACTACTGAGAGAGCTAAAGAAGTGGATTCTACGACTGTGTGCAACATCTAAGGTTTCTAGTCGGTCGACATTTTCATTTACATATAAGTTCTTTTAATTAGTCTTTATATGTGGTTAATGTTGTGTATACTCTAATGTATATCCAATGCTTATGGTTATATGATTTGTGTGTATTATATTATGTTGTTCTAATCATATTATATTGCATGTTAGTGTGTTATTATGGTATCAAAAGCAAATTTAATGATAATGTCCCTCGATTGGGTGGTTGGGGGGTGTGACACCTATGCCAAGTTGGATTGTGTTGGTTTTAATCACGCACAATAAATTGATGTAAATAGATTCTTAATAAAAAAAATGCAACGGCATACACACACATTTAACATGGAGATTTACCTTGGAAACCCAAGCTAGGAAAACCAATTTTTTTTTTTTTATAGTATATCATGTCTTTACATTGTTACAATACAATATAAACCCCCAATCAATTAAACTATATTTGAATGCAATAATAGTCCCTTAATTAAAATTACAAAATCATGGGTTGAACGCCACAACATCACTAAAAGTTAAATCGATGTGCTAAACAACGCTCAAATGTTTTCGAGGGTTCCACCTCCTTATGACCCCTCCCCCCCGAGTGACCCCCGTAATATGGTCAAAGCATACAAATCACATGTGGAGCTAATGACGTAAATAATATAACACATACATAACATTCTCCCGCTCATTGTTTTCTTTGCATACAAGGGGTCACATGAGTACATAATCCATAATCTATAGCATCAATGCCCATTATCTATCAACACCAAGAGAACTTCCCAGTGCTCATAGAATTTGTTAGTGAATTTGCAACATTCTTCAAGGTATCCACCTTCACCAACAACACCTTCCTCTCTTCAAGCATGTCTTTCTCAGATTGATATTGAACATCAATATGCTTTGTCTTGGAATGATCAGTTAGGGTTCTTGCCAAGAAGGTTGTACTATGGCTAACACAATTTATCCTTGTAGGTTGTTGTACCAATCTAATATCTGAACATAATATTTGTAACTGTACTTCTTCCTTGGTTACATTTGTTCCTACCATGTATTCAAATTCTATAGTTGGTAGTTCCACTATAGCTTACCCCTTTCTCATACAACTGGTTGCTCTCCAAAATAGATTAAACGCATACGCACTTGTATATATTTTGCAATCCATATGTCTAGCCCATTTTACATCAATAAACCCATGTATGTTCAACACCTTGACTAGTCCTAGTCTTCCTTAGTAGCACAATCCATAGTTAGTAGTGTCACACACATACTTAAAAACCCTCTTTATCATTACACAATGCTCCTTTCCTAGTTTTGACATATACTTGTTCAATACTCCCACTACGTGTGCAATTTCTAGTATAATACAGACCTTTGCATACATCAAATTGCAAATGACACTAGTTTACAAAACATGGGGCATGCCTCTTGCTCTTCTTGTGTCTTAGGATGTTCATCTCTCATTAACTTTACACCTATAGGAATAAAGACCTTTAATGATTTACATTCCTTGATATTAAACCTCTACAATATTGTCTCGATATATTTCCTCTTATTTAACCAAAGTTTCCTATTTGATCGATAGCTTTTAATTTTCATGCCTAAAATGAAATCTGCAGCACCAAGATCCTTCATGTTAAATTTCGAGGACAATGCATTTCACATCCTAAATGTTTCCTTTTTATTTCCAACCAACAAAATATCATCCACATGCAATAGCAAATAGGTAATATGATCACCAACTAATTTGAAATATGCACAATGTTATTCTTTGCTTCCTATGAAGCCAAGTCCCAATACTTAAGTATCAATTTTTTGTATCACCTCCTCAGTGATTGCTTTAACCCATATGAGGAATTTTTCTACCTGCATACTAGATATTTCTTTCCCTTCACTACAAATCCCTATGGTTGTTTCATGTAGATTTATTCTTCCAGATCCTCGTGTAGGAATGTTGTTACCACATCCATCTATTTTATTTTAAAATCAAAAGCAACAATAATATATAAAAGAAATCTAATGAAAGTTAACTTAGCAACAAGAGAAAAAATATCTCCAAAGTCAACTCCCTCTACCTATGAATAAAATTTTGCTACTAACTGAGCTTGTGTTTCTCCACTTTTCCTTTTGCATTCAAGTTCTTCTTAAACACCCATTTACTGCTACTGGGATTTCTTCCATATGGAAACTATACTAGATCCCAAGCCTCATTCTTGTCCAAAGCTGAGATTTCTTCAACTGTGGCATTTCTCTGAAGTTTTCCATCCTCTAAATTCACTACCTCCCTAATAATTCTAGGATCATCATCAACAATTAAAAGATAAAATTAGAATGAAATAAGGTGGATTATACCTTTCTAGTTGTCATCTTTCTCAAATTTATCTCCTTAATATTGGAGAATGTGGTTCTTCTTCTTTTGATTCCTGTTTTATAGAGTATGACTTATTATCCTTCAATTCAAATTTCATTTTTTTGGTTCTTCCTCCCTTGGTAGGACTTCATGTTTGAAAATACCTTTGATTTATCTAAATACCACATCTCAACTATACACAATCCTCTTAGTTTATGAGTTCTAAATCTTATGACCTTTCAGACCATCATTACATGCAATAAAGATACACTTTTCATCTTTATTATCCAACTTACTCCTATTTTCCTTTAAAATGTGTATATAAGCATCATAGCCAAATATTGTGTGATGTTTTAAGAGAGGGTTTATTACTAGTTCATACCTCGTGTGGGTTCTTTTCATCCAACATTGATGATGGTGATCTATTTATTAGGTAACATGTAGTACCCATTGCTTTTACTTAGAATTCCTATCTTAACCTAGCACCATTAAGCATGCTCCTCGATTTTCCAATAAGTGTCATGTTCATCCTCTCTGCAACCACATTCTATTGAGGTGTGTATGGTATACTCTCCTACCTTGCTATGCCACATGTCCTTGAACTCATTCCCACAAAATTCCCTAACATGTCTATCCTAAACACCTTGATTTTCTTCTTTATCTAATTTTCCACAAGAGCTTTCAACTCTTTAAATTTGTCAAAAACTTCATAATGTATGCCTTGATAAGTCATCTATAAATGAGACATAGCACATATTTAACTATTGATGAAACCGACACAAGTCTAAACACATTATTGCGCACCAATTGTAATATTCTCTTTGCCCTCATGGCACCAAAGGAAAATATTACCCAATTCTACTTCCCATATAAGCAATTTTCACATAAATCAAAATCCAGAGAGTAACTAGACATACCTTCAACCATACCTTTGATTATAGATCATAATATTTTCTCCATAGACTATAGGAGTTTTCCCTTCTTCTATTCCACTCTCAAGAACACTGGAACTATTTCATATGTCACTAATAATGTTTCCTAGTTGATTATATAGAGTTCAAATCCAAACTCCCCTCAACTAGACCATTATCCCTCAAATAATCTCACAAGTTTCCTTTTCAAACACTATTTTTATGCTTATTTCGATTGTCTTGCTTATAAAAGTAAATTTTATAGCCAATCTTGGGATGTGAAAAACACTCGGGAGTGTTCTACTCCTTCCATCCATGAGCTTCAACTTGATTTTTCCTCATCCTATGATGATGGCTATCAAGTCATCTCTTGGTAAAACATCACCACGATTACACCTTTTGTACTTGCAAAACCACTCCTTGTGAGGAGTCATATGAAAAGATGCACATGATTTAACCAACCATGCCTCATGTTCTGCTTGAAGAAGTCAAGTACACAAGCCATCCTTCATCCGAGGGCATTTTTTCTTTTGTAGAAGGAGCATCATTTGATCCATTCTTTCTTTCAACAGTTTTGGATCTATAATGTTTCTTGTAATGCCCTTCTATTCCACATCTGCAACATAACTTTACTATTTTTCTCGAAGATTTAGATCTCCCACTTGAGAACTTATTTTTATTTCTATCCTAGGAGCTTTCTTTTACAAATAAGGCATCCACTTTTTGAATTTCCATGTTTTTCGAAATCATGTCCTTTGATAACAAGGATGATACTATTTCATTAAAACCTAAAGTAGTTTCATTACTACCTATGGTGACAACCAAACTATCCAACGAGTTTGGTACAAAAAAGAATAAACTTATACACTTCTATTCATCTAAAATCTTATTATCAATAGATAATAATGGTCTTTCCATAGTATTGAAGACATTCAAATACTCTATCATCGAGTCTCCATCCTTCATCCTCAAGTTATATAATTTATTCCACAGGAACAATTTATTCACTAGGGACTTCTAATGATACAAAGCCCCTAACTTGTTCCACAATGCCTTTCCTATAACTGAATTGTTCCACAATGCCTTTCCCATACATGACTTGTTCCACAATGCCTTGCCTATAACTTCTCCTTAAAAAATTATCAATATCGATTATGAGAGACAAAACCATATTTTGCTCTTTTCCTTCCGATCCAACATCATCTAGTCTTTTGTCAACATCCCCGTTGGTGCATTACTTAGATCCATAGTGATCCATTATTAGGTCCCTACAATACTAGTGATTTCCCCATGACTATTGTAGCTGTAACCCTTATTAATATTGTTGTGCCCCTATTGTCCCCATATTGTTATTACTGTGCCCCATAGAATCCCTCTATTGTTATTTTTGTGGCTTTATATTATTATTTTTAGGTCAAATGGGTTATATTGCGACTCCTTAGACTCCTATATATAGAAAGGAGGTTTTTTCATTTGAATCATCCAAGAATTGTTCATTTGTGTAATGTAAAGGAGGTTGCCCCTCGAAGAGGCTGAATTCTAAAGTGTTCAACTATCTTTTCTATCTTTTTGTGAGTTGGTTTCATAACATTTGGTATCAGAGCTTTGGATTTGGTATCAGAAGCTAAAATAAAAACCCATTTGAGACGAAATTGCACTGAACCTCGAATCCAAATTTCAAAGCTTTTCGCACTATATTTGCGGAGATATGATCTGAGGAAGTTGGGCTTTTTTGCAGACTCCTGAATTACATTCCAAACAGGCGACTTGGGGAAAATCATCATAACTTTCTCTCTGAGCATCGGATTGAAATTTAGTTAGAAGCTATAGAAAGAGGATGGACTGTAGTTTCTTGTATATATTTTTCAGAGCCAAAGGTTGAAACACTCATGGCACGTCGTACAAGTTCGCTCTACTGAACTAGTCTATAATCAGGTCACTGTGGGAGATTTGGCATAACTCTTCCCTGGAGAATCCAATTTGGATCAGACTGGTGGCATTGGAAAGAGGACGTAGAGGGCTACCACAGGTCACAATTATCGAGCTGGATGATCTGAAATTACAGAGATACATCAGATTCAATATCAAGATCCTAGAAAGTGAAAAAAGGTGTGTAGTTTTTTTTTAAATTTGTGCATAAGCTTGGTTTGAAAAATTAGTTTGAAGGAATTAAAAGGGCATAGTAAAGCATTATTATTGGTAATTGATGCCCCGAGGAAAGAAAATGCAAACACCTAGTAAGCCACCTGAAAGCTCTAGCATGACTCATGAAGAAGAGGAAGACATGCAACATGATATATCAAAATTACGAGACCAAGTGCAACAACTGTCACTTGCACAAAAGGTAACAGAATCTAAGATGGATGGTTTAAGGAAATATGTAGAAGCTAAGATGGATGGTTTAAAGAAAGGCGTAGAAGCTAAGATGGATTGTTTAAAGAGAGACATGGAGGATTTGAAGACAGGCATGGAAGATTTGAAGACAGATTTGACAAAGTTTCTACAAGAAATGCTTACTAATGGTGAAGGGTAGTAAAGGAAACTCATGATGAGAACAAAAGAAATGTTAATCATGATTTCATAGAATCTAATTTTGGATCAAAGACCCACCATATTTCAAAAATTGATATGAGGAAGTTTGATGGCAAGTATCTCGCAACATGGATATTACAGATGGAGCAATTTTTCGATCTCAATAATGTGAAAAACACACAAAAGGTATGTATTGCAACTTTATATTTGGAACCAAATTAGTTTGTATGGTATCAATGGATTTGCTCTCGTAAAAAATTATCACTTGGGAAATTTTTACGGAATAATTGACAACACATTATGAGGATACAAAAAAGAACACTTTTTTTAGCCAATTGATAAGTCTCAAACAAAAGGGTTCAATAATGGAGCACATTGAGGAGTTCCAAAAATTGAACATAAGGGTAAAAATTATTCCAGAGGAGCATAGGATTGATGTGTTCATAGGGACTTTAAAGGATAATATCCAACATGATGTTCGCCTTTGGGAACCTGATTCATTAGAGAAGGCATTCAGGTTAGCAAGAAAAATGGAAAGCAAAATTATGGTAACCAGGAAGCATAACACTTACAACTATAAAGACGGAAGTGTTGTTTCCCCTAGTCTTCCACAACATATAAGGTTGACACCACAACAATTGGAAGAAAAAAGAGCAAAAGAGCTTTGTTACAGTTGTGATAGCAAATAC
>APFE030014853.1:40757-60948 GCA_000404065.3 Pinus taeda | reverse complement strand
TTGGTCTTGTGACCAAGCTTTTTTAGACCCTAACCGTCAGTTACCTTTTATTGCAACTTTGGATTTACCTGATTTGTCACGCCTTACGAATGATCTAATTAACTATCTTCCGTGTTGGCCGCCAATGCCTAATAAGTTTCCCAGTGATATCCCGAAGTTTGAGGGTACGTCAGGAGAAGATCCATCAAATAATGTGATGAATTATCACCTCTGGTGTGCATCTAATTCAATTATTGATGATTCAATTCACTTACATCTTTTTCAACGCACTCTGATTGGTCTCACTGCCAAATGGTACATTAAGTTACCACGCGGCTCTTTTTATAATTTTAGTCAGTTAGCCACTTCTTTCTTAACTCATTTTCAGTTGCCTATCATATATGACAATGGCACATAATTATTAACTTCATTAAAACAATCAATTTCCACATATATTTCTGATCATATTCATGAATGGCGACGTAGACAATGTTTAGTGAAAGTTTTTATTCTGGATCAAATTTTAGTAGAATGGTTTGTTAAATCATTATTACCTAAAATCACTGAAGATGTAGCTAAGGTAGGAGTTGTTATTGAGGAGCAAGTAATTTTTCAGGCTTAGTACCTTGACCTCGTTTATACGCAGTCAGGTACTTTACATGAAAAAATCCCCGACCTTCCGAAACACAATCAAATAATTGCAGCTCCTCCAAGGTCTCATGCCGTTGATGGTATGATTAGTTCAGTTAGTACCAAAAGCAAGAAGAAATATTCAAAGAATTCTTCTCCTATTATAACTTTACCAAATTCCCCAACAGGAGACACTTCCGCTAAAATTCCTGCCGATATCCATGTCGTAGAATCATCTACAGCCAAATCAAAATTCGGTGGTAAAAAGAAGGGGAAGAAGAAAAATAAACAAAACTCAAAAGAGAAATCAGATAAAAAATGAATCTACTGACGAGAAATGTAAACCTCGCTATCCTTGTCTCATTTGTGACGAGGAGCATTTTACAAGAGACTGTCCACATCAAGCTGAGGTTTTGAAAATCGTCAAAGGTTCTCAAACGCCTGCTGTCTTGAAGGATCCTTTTCCTAGTCAAGATAGTAAGATGATTGGTTCTTCCTCAAATGCCTCAGAAGAACCCATTATAATGATGTCTCATGTCAGGATTGCGACGCGATCGCAAGGTTATGGTAGTAAAAATGTTGTTGGTGGTAAGGAAGCAGAATCTTCTAATTCAAACCCATCAACTTCAACTCCTTCTGGTTCCGATTCGCTACAGATCGAGAAACCTAACCCTGACATAGTAATCAAACCGCCTGCTAAAGGTATACTTCAGAAGTCAGCTTTCAATCCCCATGCGAGAGCTGCTCAAAATTATAACACTATTGAAGACTTAGCTATTTCCCCTTCAGCAATGTCGGCTTTGGAGGCGCTGCAATCATCCACAACACAACGTAAACTACTATTGTCAGCTATAGGAGGTGCTGATATTTAGGATTCGAACCTTATAATTTTTTATTTAGAGAATAGTACACCTCGCCTACCTCATCAAATGGCTTTCTAGATTCCAATGTTAGTAAAAAATAGACCTTGCTTTCAGACTGTGATTGATGAGGGAGCTTCTACATGTATTATGTCGATCCAGTGTTGGAGATCACTTGGTTCTCCGACACACAATCAGTCCCCAATGATTCTAAAGGATTTTGATGGTCAAGGGTTCCATCCTTTTGGCATTTTGCAGGATTTACCTATAGGGGTTGAAGGAAAATTTGTAAATCTAGATGTGGAAGTGGTTGATGCCCCTCTAGATTACAACCTTCTCTTGGATTGCAGTTGGTCTTACGCTATGACTGCTATTGTTTCATCGGTCTTTCAGCTTATCAAGTTTCCTCATAATGGAAAGATCGTTACCATAGACCAGCTGACTTATTTTTCATCCGACCCAGCCTCTTCAGATAGTATTCAACATGTCAGTAAAAAAACTATCCCTTACAAGGATGTTGGGGTAGGTTTGATTAAAGATTCTAGTTTACTAGGAACTTTTTCTTTTCCTCCTCCTAACGTATCGCCTTCTATTGCAACTATTGATATGATTTCATCAAACACTATTACTTTTGATGAACCTTGGATCGTACCTTCCAATTCTGAGGTGGATTCATTTGGTAACACAATGCCTTTGAGTCCCTTTGAAATTGCATATCAAGTTGTACAATCATTTTCCAACTCTTTTTCAATCGAAAGTGATCCAATGAATTTGGACCATGGGGAATCACTTTCAATATCAACTTCAGCTTCAACAACATTTTTGATTCTGTTCATATTGATGAGCAGATTCGTGAACTTTTTCCTATTGATGATTTGCCATGGGAAGATCTTCATCATCAATCTTCGTTTTTACCTGAGCTTGATCATTTTGAAAATGATTTCTCATCTATTTTTACCGCTTACTATGTCAAAGAACCATAGAATCCATTGCAACATCCTGATTCTAACTTAAATTTGGGAAATATTTCTTGAACGGTTCCTATTGACATTTCAATTAAACCCTGAATTATTGAAAACATTCATATAGGTGCTTCATGTACGGACGATGAAATCCAAACTTATAAAGCCCTATTTCAAGAATTTCGTGACGTGTTTTCTTAGTCATATGAAGAAATGTCAGGAATCGATCCATCAATTGTTATCCATGAAATTAAAACTTACCCGGATGCTAAACCTGTCCGGCAACGTTTGTGTCAGATACATCCAAGGATAGTTGCTGCTATTAAAGCTGAAGTTGAGAAACTACTTCGAGCAGGTTTCATTTATCCAATTCCTTTAATGGATTGGGTATCAAATATTGTTCCTGTTAACAAAAAACAAGGAACGATAAGAATATGTATCGATTATAGGGATATTAATCGATCTTTTCCTAAAGACAATTATCCAACCCCCTATATCGATCAAATAATAGATGATTGTGATGGCAGTGAAATGTTCTCCTTTATGGATGGTTTTTCCAGTTACAATCAAATTAACATACTCCCTGCCGATCAACCAAAAACGGCTTTCATTTGTCCATGGGGGACATTTTCTTATTGCAAATTACCTTTTAGATTGAAGAACGTTGGAGCAACTTTTCAAAGGGCTATGTCTTACGCATTTCATGACATAAAGCACATTGTGCAGCCTTATCTCGATGATTTACCTGCCCATTCATTACGTAGAGACGATCATCTCACTCATTTATGAGCAATCTTTATGAGATGTAGGCATTATCGAATTAGGCTGAATCCACACAAATGTGTTTTCTGTGTAGAGACGAGTCGTTTACTGGGATTTGTTGTTTCAAAAGCTGGCATTCGTGTCGATCCCTCGAAGGTTGAAGCTATTGTCAAATTACCTCCTCCTTCGACTCTTCGTCAACTCCAAAGTTTGCAAGGGAAAGCAAATTTTTTACGTCGTTTCATTCCTAACTACGCCGAGATAACGAAAGGTTTTACTAGGTTGTTGAAACAAAATACTCCATTCTTTTCGGATGAGATAGCTGACAAATCTTTTGATGCACTTAAACATGCATTAACCCATGCACCGTTATTGCATCCTCCCAACTACAGCCAGGATTACTTTTTGTACCTCGCCGCTTCTCATTCCACCACTGGGATGGTTTTAGTTCAGGAAGATGAATTCAACAGTGAACATGTGATTTACTATCTTAGTCAAACTCTGAATCCGATTGAACTTAAATATTCACATGTGGAGAAATTGGCCTTGGTGGTTGTTCAAGCTGTCCAAAGATTTCGTCACTACATCTTATTACACAAAACCACGGTAATTTCTGACTGTAACCCTATGACATATATCTTAACCAAACAATTGCTAGGGGGCAAGTATTCCACATGGATAGTTATCCTACAGGAATTTGACTTGGAGTTTGAAAAATCCGCAAAGAAATCTTTGGTTTTTACGGAATTGATGTGTGATTTCCCGCGTACTAATACTGAAACTGTAGCGGAAGAACCCATTGCGGATGAATCCTTGCTTCTTATCAGTACTCTTGATCCATGGTATGGAGATATTATTGTTTATCTCCAAACCCAATCTTCTCGTCCTGAAATCTCACGATCTCAACAACGGAAATTATGTTTCCAATCCCAATAATACAATATTATTAGAGATACACTCTATCGTCATGGGGCGGACTCTGTTTTCCGATGTTGTCTAACTCATGAAGAAGCTGAAAAGGGTATGAATGACTGTCACTTTGGAGCATGTGGCGGTCATATGTCTAGGTATGCCATAGCCAAAAATATATTGCGCGCTGGTTATTTCTGGCCGTCCTTATTCAAAGACTATATCTATGCAGTCCAGAAATGCCACAATTGTAAAAAAAATTATCGTAAGATGCATGCTCCACCCGATCCTCTCCACCCAATCATTGTCGTCAGTCCTTTCACAAAGTGGGGTATCAAATTTATTACATGTAACCCTCACTCGGCTGGGGGGCATGTGTATATCATCCTTGCAGTAGATTATTTTACTAAGTGGGCCGAGGTGATGCCTACATTTTAGGTAGACGGCAAAACTGCTACAATTTTTGTTTTCAATCATATAATTGCTAAATTCGGTGTTCCTCAAGCTATTATTATGATCATGGGAGTCATTTTCGAAACATCATGATGATTGAACTAACCGATAAACTTGGCCTGCATCACAATAGTTCTGCTCCATATTACCCACAAGGTAATGGTCTGGTTGAGGCTATCAATAAAGTTCTAGTCACTATGATCCAACGAATCGTTGGTATTCATAGGTCGAATTGGCATAACATGTTATTTTCAGCACTTTGGACATATCGAACCTCAGTAAAAACATCAACTGGTTTCACTCCTTTTCAACTGGTTTATGGTTTGGAAGCAGTGTTACCCATTGAATGTGAAATTCCATCATTGCAAATAGCCATAGAATTACTCCCAGCCACTTCCGAAGAGGAGAAACGTTTGTTATACTTAGCTCAACTAGATGAGAATTGACGTGATGTTGCATTAGCAATCGAAACTCATGCGAAATGAATAAAAGCTCAGTATGACCGAAATGTTACACCTCGTAATTTTTCGGAAGGAGACCTAGTCTTACTATACGATCAAGCAAACAACAAGCTAGGGGCTGGAAAATTTGTACCTATGTGGCATGGTCCTTATATTGTTAAGCGAAAGATGGCAAAAGGGGCTTATGAATTGGTATATTTTGACGGTGTCTCTTTGGGTAAACCCAGAAATGGGCTTTATCTGAAGAGATATTATGCTTAAAACTTGGTGTGAAGATTTTTATTAGATTAGTTTCTTTCTAGCAGGTGTGTTTTAGATTAGAAATGTGTGCCTAGTTTAGAGAGTGTTTTTTATCATTATTCTTGCTTATCTTAATTTTACTCTTGATATTGCAAATGTCGACATCTCGTCACACATATATCGGTTTTGCTAATGGTGCTTGTCGTAATACACGGAACATTTCTTCCACAGCTTGGGTTATCTATTCACCCTCTAATTAGTTAGTATCTATGCATGGGGTAAGCCTCGGTCAAACAACGAATAACATTGCAGAGTATAGTGCAGTGATTGAGTTATTATCTGAATCCATCTCATTTGGGATTCGGAGTTTGATTGTTAGGTTAGATTCTGAACTCGTTGTATTACAACTTAACAGGGTTTATGCCATTAGAAATCCAACGTTATTAAGATTATTTTTGAGAGGTCGTCTCTTGGAACGTGAATTTGATTATATTGAATATCAACATATTCCAAGATATTTAAATACATTAGCAAATGTAGTTACTTATCGTATGTTAAATAGACATTTGCAATAATCAAAACAGTGAATTTAAAAACATTCCATAACATGTTATACAAGATAGTCAATAATAGGGATATATCATAACATAGAAGTGTGTCGAATATACATCGTCTTCAATCATAAGTTGAAAAACACCTTATGATCAGCAAAAATGATAGTACAAAAAGACATAAAATGTCGTATGAGTCTACAAAAGCGATCATCCTATCCCTGGTGATGATCATGATAAGAAACCACTACTCGGGCCACCCTACAAAGGAACCTCCTAAAAGGTCATGGGAACCCAATCACATATCGCTGTAACCTAAGTGGAATATCATCTATGCTAGTCTCTGGAATATCTGTTGTCAAACACTCTAGATGATTCTCCAATTCGGTCAGGGTCTCTGTAGATTAGTCTTGTGGGGCTGGCACTACTACAGCTGGGTGTCTCCTCTCATAAGGTTGGAGAGTGGTTGGTCATCGTGGACCCACATTTGCATTTAAAACTTTTTATTATTAGTTTTGGACGATTTAAAAAAAAAAAAAAAAAATAGTTAAAACAAGTGTTGAAAATGATTTTACCTGAATCGTCCCACTGCTCTCCTGGTGGAAGAGCTATGTCTGGGTCACCGTGATAATCCATCCTAGCATATGGAAAATACTAAATCACAAAAAGTTGGTTCCTCAACCAACGAAAATACTCAGGTGGAAATCGGACAACCTTTGAACCCTCCTCAGGATGACGGGCCATCACTGCAACCCAACGCATTATCCTAGGCTCTCGAGGAAGACCAGCCTCAATAGAAAGCTGCTATGGGACCAACATAGGTACCCTCTCTAGACCAAATCTCACAACCAGGAAACCATATCCAAAGTTTTTTAGTTGACCGTTCTTTGCTCTAGTCAGTTGGCCTTTTACATTCGCCAACATAGCCTCGCACTAGTTAAAGATGGTACCTCAATAACAGTCTATTACCATTTGCATCTGGGATCCGATAACTACATGCAATGCTGCACTCCCGCATAGTCTGGTGACAGTGAACGCGATAACCTTAAGTTCAGGACAGGATATAGTTTTAATATCTATCCGTTTGTCCTCTGTTTGGTCATTGCAAAACTCCAATTGAAGGCTAGCAACAGACTAGCCACCTGGCCTAGTCCCAAAAAGAGATAATTGTTCACCTCTCTTGGGCAAACCAGTCAAGAAATATATGTCCTCTAGCTCGATTTTGAGCTAGTGGCCGCCAATCATGAAATATTGGTCCTGTATGCTCCACCTGTCTACCAACCATTATAAGAAGTCTACTTGGGCCCTCATGCCAGGTATGGCCGAGAATTTAAATAGTCTGCATGCTTTTAATGCATGTATTGTAGGTGGATGAATTAATGCAGCAAGGTCCACATCCTTATGCTCGCGTTCCCGCCAAATAAGAATTTTGTATGTCCTACATTGCAAAAAAGACGTATTAGAACAATTTAGTTCAAAAAATTTTGGGCGGAAATGAAGAAAATTGAAATTTTAAAACCTATTTCACAGGGTCCACACCCGCTGGTTAGGGACAGTGCGTAGGTCTGCACTCGTCCTAAGAAATAGGTGCGGAACCCCAAATTTTTCCTTTCTAGAAAAAAACAGGGTCCGCAGGGGCCGCATGTTGCATTTGCAGACCCCCGCGAGCATTTTTCTAAAGAAAATTCTCCTCAAAAAATCAATTTTAAAGCCCTAAAACGAAATACAAATAGTTGAAATGCAAGATAAGGGTGATGTGGATTACCTAGAGCTGACGGTTTTTGATTCCAACGGATGGATTTTCCGCAATCTTCACAGGAAATTTCTTACCCTACAGCTCTCACTCCTCACTCTGAAGTCAAACAATAAAAATGAATTTACAAAAGCCCTTTTTATAAGCTTTTTTGAATAAATGAATTTTTAATTTATTTATTTTTCACTTTAAAAAGGTAACTTTTTGATGCATTTTAATTTATCTTAAATAGGTATGAGTAATGTTTTGAGTTTTTGTGCAGAATATTGGATTTTCAGGGATAATTGATCATTTTCAACAAAGAGCATACTTTTTCACTTTTTCGGACTCTTCCAAAACTTATGAAAAAGCGAAACATTGGAGTCCTCTTTAAGCTCTTTTCTGACTCATAAAATATGAAAAATTGTCGAGTTTTTCCCTTTTAAACTCGTTAAATAGAATTAAAAAGGCGGTCCACTTACAACTCTTTTCTGACTGTATAAACATGAAAAGATCGCAGGACTTTTGTCGTTTCAAGTTCGATATTGGTTTTAAAACGACGTGTCTTCAATCGCTTTTTTACTTTTTCAGATCGGCACCACTAATCATGAAAAGTACTCCTTGATTGTAATGGTCAAGCAGTTCTCTCAAGTATTATTTATACTTTTTCTGGCTTGGAGGACACAAATTTATGAAAAAGGACACCCATGGAGTTTCCTTAGATTTTTCTTCTGACTCCCTAAAATTGAAAAACACCAAGTTTCTCCTATACTGGACTCGTTAAAATTTAACAGTAAAGGACCTATTCAATTTTAAACAGGAACGAACCACTCCTTCTTAGGGTTCGAATTTTAAAATAAGTTGGACTCATCTGAAGGATGAGCTTATAACCAAGCAAATGTTATCCTCCTCAAGCTTGTCGAAAATAAAGAGGTACTTGCCAAAAATGGAGGGGGAAAAGAGAGAAAATGAACTTGTTTGTTATACTTTGTGTTTTAGAAAAACAGTTAACCACTCTTGAACATGACACTTTTTGTTTACTTGAGTTGGGAAATCCTTTGCCTAACAGTTAATCAAACCATATTGAAAGTCTTCAGCCAGTTTCTGGGTATTAGCTTTGGGTCAATTGTTACCAAACCATCTGCAGTGTCGTTATGTGTTCAAGAGGTCAGTTCAAATAAACCATTCATTTGCAAAATATCTGTCATCCATTTTGACCATCCCTGAGTTAGTCCTTGCCAGATATATTTATTCAAAACTTGATCTATGATTTCGTGTTGTGGGCTTGCCTATGACAGATCACTTTCTATTGACTTCAGCTCATTATCTAGAAAGATGATCTAGAAATTGTCAGTGCCTTGGAATATGCATGCCCTAATGGCAGGTTTCTCACCTTCAAGGATTCTATGACATGTTCGACATCAACTCATTTTCACATTTCACGGATTATACTAAGTACTTTGAGAGCCATTGACATTACTGGTGGTTTCTCTCACACTTGTTAACAGTTCACATCATTGACTCGTAATCAAGTGGTTTCTACCATGTTCGACTTCGACACATTCATTCGCACGGATAGAATTGTACTAGTTCGGGAAGCAGAAATCAAGACCCTAGATCTAGTTTCTACCATCCAAGCTGCGAGGAATTTTGTTATTCATTATACAGTGGACTATTCATAAATAGATGGTTGCACCCATACTGTTGTAGAGCTATAACTAGGGTCTCTCACACCTCTAATTGTTCCACATTAATAAGTCAATCTGGGAACATTTTGTTATTGCAAAAGATTCAAAAGAAAACAGACGCTAAGCTGTAACTAAACTAACCCAAAAGATAGAATCACACAAGACAGTTGATCAGTCAAGGGTATGGAAGCAATAACCCATCCCTCTAGAAACTGATAAAGAAAGGAAATTAGAGCATGGACTTATAGGTCTGGGAGCTAAGCAGCGTCTTGCTGAGGCTCACTACAACCTTAGACCTTCTCTCACACCAAAACAACACAGGCAGGTAAATGAAACGGCAGAAAGTAAAATGGAACAACAAAATGGAAATGGAACAGCAGTAAATGGAACAACAATAATCAAATGGAACAACAATAATAAAATGGAACAGCAGTAATAAAATGGAACAGCAATCCTTGATGAATTATGGAACAGCAACCATCACCCGTATGTACATGTTCTATACTAATATAGCAATCTGAGAATGATAAATGATATAACTATGTTTCTTAACAGAGTAACGCTACTTTCAAGTCCCACAAATATGATTTCACATGGATCCAATGACAGTAACATTCGTACCAACACTCTATTACAGAAATAGCTGATTAAAGATGCAATTCAACCTTGAATAGATCAAATTGTACAGTGCAGAGGAATTATATGGAGAAATCATTCAGATATTGATTATAACAGAGCATAGCATATCATATGAAAGATGTATTAGATTACTAAATAATAAAGATAAACAAACCACACACAAATCACCATATAATGATACAAAAGCAAGTGTCCTTCGGAGTCGGGCCCTTAGCTGCCAATGGTACACCGCCTTAGGTTACTCCAGACACAGAGATGAAATAAACACCAAGTCTTTTATATTAATCGCATCAACAAAATTATAACAAAACCAGGTCTCAGTGAGACTCGATGATCAAAGTTTGTTCTGAAACTGTAAAATTACAAAAACATTCGTCCTCTTGCTCAATGACGATGTGCCTTTATATAAAAGTAATGACGGAGGTATCTAGATAATCAAAGATAAGTAAAGCAGCGATCCCTCAGGATCGAAGATCCTGAGGGATTCGCCAATTGTTTAATCCTTCTCTTTTCTTTCTCGCGTTCGCCGACTCGGTATCCCACATTCTTTTCCTAGACTATTTAGCTCTGATTTTACTTGATCTTGTTCGCATCCGGTTCCCTGCTGGAGGGACAACAGTTATTTTTCCTCTTCTTCTCGTTTTTGGATGGCAACTCCTTGCTTTCACATCTTCCTGCATAGAAAAACGTTAATTATTAGCACTTGAGCTTCCTTTGTCTATTTTTGCACATTTTATCAAAATCCTTTATCTTCTTTGAATTCATAATGCAGAAAAGGTTACAATTATTATTGAAAAACCACTAGATTGCTTGTCAAAAAGCATACCTTCCAAGTGCTCCACACACCCCCCTGCTTACCCTGTTTCATGGCCTCATGAAAACATTATAGTTGACATGCAAGGCGGTGAGAGAATAGGCCAGAGAAGGGATCTCGTGAGGAGGCCGACAACCGTGATGAGCAACTAGATTATCAAAGAACTGATCTATTTGATCTGAAGGCATCTCATACAAGGCCTGATTTCCGGGTGCAGGGTGCCAAATAATTGGACTGTGAAATCGATACCCCAACCATTCGGCCCTGCTTGCAGAATCCGCTCCCCATAGAGGTTCAATCGGCTGGCAGCCAGCTCAAAATTCTCGTATTTGAATGGTTCCCTAAGCTGGATGTTTGGGTTAGAGGTCCAGTATCGAAATTTTTCAGCATCGATGGCAAGGTCTTTAATAGTCAGGAAATATTCCAGACTATTTCGGATCAAGTCTTCATGCATGGGTCCTAATATCTCGATGACACCTGGGATCCTCATAAGGCTCCTATGCTCTTTCCATAGCGTCATTGAGTCTCTAGGTTCAGCTCGTACCCATAAGTCTAGGCTATTCTCTTGTCTCTGAAAGGTATTATAAGCTCTGAGCCATTTCAGCTGATTAACCCCAAATGAGATAAAGGCTTGGAATTGTATATCGCCAACAAAAGGGTCAGGATTTAAATCAGTTTCCTGGTCTAGCACAAGGTTGTGCAAGTAAAACTCGCACAATAACCTTTGAACCTTAACTCCATAGTGCTTGTAACAGTCTATAAAAACATTAATAGTGTTGATGTGGATAGGTGCTCCTGCCCTAACGGCTTTTATTTTCAATCGCAAATATCATTCAAGCAAAAATAAAGCATAATTTCTAGCAGGGGCCCTACAAGTCAAAACGTCATTATATAAGGAACACACAGTGTCCATCTGCTTAACAACACTATCTAATCGACGAGTTACCTTAGCAACCTTTTCCTGCTCCTTTTGCCATCCTTCAAAGGCCTGGCTCTCGGACTGACTAATGTCCCGAAGTTGCTGTTGCAGCTCTTCGTATTTCTCCCTAGGGACAGTTTGTTCTCGCAGCTACTCAGCTTCATGCTGGGCTTCCTTCATCATTTTGTGCAAGGTCTTGGTTTTTGGATCCTTTTTCCACAAAGCCGTAGAGGCTGGAAGTTTAACCTGGACCTTTCTATTATGCTGCTTAGAGTTTATGACCCAAATTACCCTCGAGGGTGGTGCTTCTGTTTGGACCTCTTTGCTTTCTGTTTCTTTCTTAACGCGAATAAAGGGTTGCTGTGGTCCTCCTGCCATCGGAGCCTCTTTCTGTTCCGTTGGAATGTCCATCCGTTCTTCAGGGTCAGATGGAACAGCAGTCTGTTCCTCTACAATATTTGGAACAGTAGCTTGTTCTTCCATGTTATTTGGAACAGCACCCTGTTCCTCATTATCATTTGGAACAACATACTGTTCCTCGGCAGTAGGTCTCCTGATGGGGTTTCGACCAACAAAACGGGTTCTTGTCCTCGGGGTTCTTGTTGCAATGGCTCTCCTCCTTTTCCTTGCGGTCCTTTGTATTCTCAAATTGGCTTTCAAAATTCGAATTTGCTGCCGGAGCCTGGCTATATTACCCAGCAACCTCTGTTGTTTCTTTCTTAATTTCTTAATTTCCTTTGCCTCGGCAAAGGGTTTGGCCCTTAAGTCCACTCCTTCTTCATCAAGGATATCTTCCGGCGTCTTGGGGACAGATTGTCCCTGATTGTTGTCTTCCATTTCATTATCATAACCAGGCAGGTTTTCTTCTCCTACCTTTTCTGCATGCACTTCCTTGGGTAATTCTTCCTCTGCGGGACCGTCAGGGACGCCTGCTGTGCTGGAGGGCTGGCCAT
The DNA here is from genome assembly GCA_000404065.3 of Pinus taeda. NCBI lineage: Eukaryota > Viridiplantae > Streptophyta > Pinopsida > Pinales > Pinaceae > Pinus > Pinus taeda. The sequence goes on along the minus strand of APFE030014853.1, from coordinate 48,396 downwards.
ATTCCCCCATATTGGCCAGAACTGCTGCCAATTCCTCCTCACCTACAGGGTCCTGCAACGGGCTAACCCCTGGCTGTGCTATTTCTTCTTCTTGATTGCCCTGTTCGGTGGCCATTTCTTCCTCAGAGTGCTCATCTTCTTGGTTGCTCTGTTCGGTGGCCATTTCTTCCTCAGAGTGCTCATCTCCTTTTTCAATTTCTCCTTCCGGTTGGTCAGTCTCGGCCCCTGATTGCTCAGCATTTCCTTCGGAGGGTCCTCCTTCTGGTTCTGGAGGTTCGTCCACAATTTCAATTGGCTGGGCTGTTGTTCCCTTAATCCTTTCCAGCCTTCCTCGTATCTGGACCAGCCGGGTTGACTTCCTTGGTCTCTCAGGTTGGTCGGATGTGCCAACAGGTTCTCTGGGTTCCTCTGGTCGTTTTGGCGTACCGAAGGGTTGTTTCCATTTTGAAGCAGCATGTCTTTCTACTGCTGACTCCTTATGTCTCTCTGATCGTTCCGGCGTGCTGGAGGACTGTTCAAGTTTTGGGGGTGGTGCAGCCGATCCCCCCTCGACTATTGCGATCAGTTCCTCCCAAGTGCTTTGCTGTTGAGTGAGACTGTAGCTCACTATCAACCGAATCAGTGCATGGTGGCTCACAACTGCATCTATGTGCTGGGCCTTCTTTAGGCTTCGGTCTGCGTCATGTAGTAGCGAATTTAAAAGTGCAGGGAGATTTACAGAGCATTTTCCTTTTAAAACTGCTAAAAGTTTCAGGTGACGAGGTCTTACCACATATTTTCTCCCTTCGCAGGTCATATAACTTTGCACTGTCTTTGCTAGCTCGGTCCAGGGTTCCCCTAGTGTTGCCGGCAGAACTCTTTTCCCTTTGATTGTCAAGCTTTGGCCTTCGTCCTGGAAAATTTCCATAGCTTTCTGTAATCTTTCCTTCTTCAGCATCCATATGGGTCCAGCAGCTGGTAATCCTGAGACTTCTGCGATGATATCTTCCGTAACCGCTATCCGCTTTCCTCCTACTATGGAGTAATTTTCTTGCAAATTTTGCAGGAATTCCAATGCCACTGCTTCGTTTGATTCTTGCAGGCGGTTGAAGTAATTCAACCACCCTACGTTTTCCAGGATTTTGCGAGCAGCAGCGGAGACTGTCAGCTCGTGAGGTTCGCTTCAGACCGTCTTTCCGCCCATGATTCTACTCAGAAATGGAACAACAACTGCTTGCGGTGTTTGCGACACAAAGAGGATGATCGTTGCCAAATTTTGGAAAAGATCACAGAGCATGCAACGAAAAAAGGATCGTGGACGACAATTTCTGTAGAATGGAATCATCATACCGTTAAAACATTCCATTCCTTCGTACATTATCTCGCCTGAATGGTGTGCAACCACGTAATCCATGGAGTAATGAGGTTACCTCCCCCCGTGATCTGATAGGTTGTCCCCAGCCGTCAAAGAGAGGAGCAGCAGCCAGTCGGAAGTCAAATCATAAAGAACATCATATGGAATTATGCCATGTTTTAGAAAAACAACAAAATGCTAAAATCGAGGCAAAAAGGTAGATCGCGTTTTATATAAGAGCCTGCGTGATATAATGAGGAGCCGGGAGATTGGACGTCTGTCAAGTGTACGAAGTCTCCAGTGGTCATTGTCAGTTCCGTTGCCATTATTGGTGGTAATAAATATTCATGCAATATATACATCGGGGTGTGACATATGATTTATGCAAAGGATATAAGAGACAGAAAGATTTAATATCATACCTGTTGGTGTAAATATTACGACTTCTATGTCATTAACAGAGCTCTGCTGCCAACAGGTGTTCATAACCTTGGCAGAGTTTTTATTTCACCCTCTAGAACCATGATCCTTTGTGTATATTCTGAAGAGTGCTTTGTCAAAATGCAGGCCATTATGCTGGCTTGGTAACCAGATAGTCGTAATGCCATTCACAAGGTAGGTGTGAAACGTGGACAGGTCGGCTCGTGATGAGACCCCCTGTTCCAAGGTTTGCTTGTTAATATACCTTCGGACCATATCCCTGGTGTGGTGGCCGTAATGGGAATGCCACTTCGCTTCCATCCTTATGATCATGGTAGGTTGGCTCTCAATGAGACCCCCTATCCTGCATTTGACAATTTTCATATTTTATTTTTGTTTTCTTTTGCAGAGCACCTCTCTTTTTTGTTTATTTCCACATAAGGGTGGTTCCGCACTCCTTAAGAGCGGGGAATGGTGGAAGAAGTCTTATGATCCCAACAAACAGATATAAATCGTTTGTTCTTACTCCTAAGTAATGATCAAGAAAGATTTTTAGGGAAATCATCATGATAAAGATCACCAACCAGGGTGCCGGTAATAAGACAATGACAGCGAAGATGAAAAGTTAATGTCCCTCCTCTTGTCCTCTTATACATACTGGCTTCATAGTGATAGTGATTTATGATGTGCTGATTTCGGTATATCATGGTTTATGTTCATCGCATAAATTCATTGTTGTATCTAAAAGATTGAAGAGAACATGGGCGCAAAGCATCCTCAATAAGGGCAAAAACATGCTGATGGCATTCCTAAGAGAAGAATCCATTCGCAGGATACCATTTCTTTGAGAGGAACAACAGAAAATCGCAAATGTTGTTCCTTCTGAGAAAAGAATAGCAAAGACACTCAAATTTTGTTCCTTTCGAAAAGGAACAGCAGACACACTCAAGTGTTGTTCCTTTTGAAAAAGGATCAGCAAAACACTCAAGTGTTGTTCCTTTTTGCAAAGGAACAACAAAAACACACAGGTGTTGTTCCTTTTCGCAAAGGAACAGCAAAAACACACAAGTGCTGCTCCTTTTCGCAAAGGAACAACAAAGACACACAAGTGTTGTTCCTTTTCGCAAAGGAATAGCAAAAACACACAAGTGATGTTCCTTTTCGCAAAGGAACAACAAAGACACACAAGTGCTATTCCTTTTCGCAAAGGAACAACAATAACACACAAGTGTTGTTCCTTTTCGCAAAGGAACAGCAAAAACACGCAAATGCTGTTCCTTTTGAAAAGGAACAACAAAATCACACAAGTGTTGTTCCTTTTCGCAAAGGAACAGCAAAAACACACAAGTGTTGTTCCTTTTCGCAAAGGAACAACAAAAACACACAAGTGATGTTCCTTTTCGCAAAGGAATAGCAAAGACACACAAGTGTTGTTCCTTTTCGTAAAGGAACAGCAAAAACACACAAGTGTTGTTCCTTTTCGCAAAGGAACAGCAAAAACATGCAAATGCTGTTCCTTTTGAAAAGGAACAACAAAATCACACAAGTGTTGTTCCTTTTCGCAAAGGAACAGTAAAAACACACAAATGTTGTTCCTTTTAAAAAGGAACGGCAAAAACACTTGGAATACAAACAGAAAATCAAGAAAACATATATACAAGATGTTATGTACAAGTTATAAAAAAATGAATTCCTTAAATTATAGGTGAGGAAGATTTCGCTTCCTCTCCTAAAATTTCCATATCAGTATCCTGTCGTAGCTGCTGACAGAAGGATTCCTGAGTGAGTGGCTTTCGATAGAGACGAACTCGGTGGCCATTTACTTTGAATGCATATCCAGAACCATCAATTGTGATCAGGGTAAGGGTCCCATTTTCATGTACCTTCTGGATTTCGTATGGTCCTAACCCAAGTCTGGAGTTTCCCTGAGAAATCCTGAAACCGAGAGTCGTATAACAGAGCCCAGTCTCCTTCATGAAAGACTTTATTCTTGATAAGTGCATCATGCCATTTAGCTCGCTGCTGTTGAATCAATGCTGTATTCTGTAATGCAAAGAGCCTGATTTCGTCCAATTCATTAATCTGCTGTAATCGATTGATTTGTGCCTCACTCAGATCTAGGCCGACTTCCTGTGCAGTTCGTAGCGTTTGGATTTCAAATTCTATGGGGAAAATTGGTTGTTTTCCAAACACTAATTGATAAGGCGAATAGCTTGTAGTACTTCTCCATGTGGTTCTATAGGCCCACAGTGCCTTAGGTAGTCGAGCGGCCCAATCACGCCTATGCGATGCAATGGTTTTTGTTAAAATTGATTCTATTACCTTATTACTACTTTCTACTTGCCATTTGCCTGCGGATGGTATGGGGTAGTGACCTTATGTTGGACATGATAATTGTTAAGTGTTGCAGCTAATTTATTTCCAACAAATTGTGGTCCACCATCTGTAATTAGTTCTCTCGGAAGTCCATATCGTACAAACAAATGGAACAAAAATTGTATTACAGAGTCTTCTATAGCTTTAGGCAATGATTCGGCCTCGACCCATTTAGTAACATAGTCTGTCGCCACCAAAATGTATGTCCTCTGATTTGATGATGGATTAATGGGCCCGACGAAGTCAAGAGCCTATCGTTCAAATGGCTCAATGACCAATTGTGGTCTCAGAGGCATTTCATCGGCTTGTCCAGGTCTTCCTGCTCGCTGGCAGCTGTCACAGGCTTGTGCAAATTTTTTCGCATCTTTGAAAATTGTAGGCCAATAGTATCCCATCTGCAATACTTTATGTGTTGTTATCTTTTCAACAAAATGTCCCCCGCATGGTCCGTCATGGCAAGCTTTTAGAATGTTGAAGATTTCATCTTCTCGAATACACCTCCTGATTTGCATATCTGCCCCTGTATGGAACAAATGGCCTCCAATCCACGAAAACCGAGTGCTCTTCTGAACAATCTGCTTACGTTCCTGAGGGGTTAAGTGTTTTGGTAGCTTACCTACTGCAAGGTGATTGGCGACATCAGCATACCAGGGTGTTCGAACAGCAACAACAAACAGGTGTTCATCAGGAAATTGATCTTCTACTGTTGTTGTTTCAATTGATTTCGGTATTCGTGAGAGAAAATCGGCTACAGGGTTCTCTTTGCCAGGTCGATCCTTGATTGTGATATCGAACTCTTGCAATAAGATTAACCATCTGGTTATTCTAGCATTCGTAATAGGTTTATTTGCCAAATATTTGATAGCAGAATGATCTATATATAACACAACGGGATAGCCTGTGATATAATGTCTAAATTTGTTAACAACATGTATTACAGCCAGGAATTCCTTTTCAGTGACAGTATAATTGAGTTCGGCAGAGGATAAATTTTTGCTGATATAGTAGATAGCATATGGTCTCTTATCCTCTTCTTGCCCCAAGACTGCACCAATTGTTGTATCCGGGGCATCAGATGAGATTTGGAATGGCAAATTCTAGTTTGGTCCTCGAAGGACTGGGGTTGTTGATACAAGCTTCTTCAATTCCTTAAAAGCCTGGTCGCATTTTTCTGTCCACAAGAAATCAACATTGCTAGTTAGAGCATATAGAGGTGCAGCAATACGTGAGTAATGTTCTATAAATCATCTGTAATACCCAGAAAATCCAAGAAAAATGCGTACCTCTGTTTGAGTAGTGGGGGTAGGGATAAGCAAGAGAATCTGAATTTTGGCCGGGTCTACCTGGATGCTAGCTGCTGAAATATAGTGCCCTAGAATAAGCCCTTCTGTCATCATCATGTAACATTTTTCGTGGCTCAGACAAAGTCTGGTAGCGATACAATGTTGTAGGACTTTTTCCAGGGTATCTAGAGCTGGGTCAAAATCATCTCCATATGGTGTAAAGTCATCCATGTACACCTCAAGTCCATCATTTATTAGATCTGCGAAGATGCTAAGGACAACCCTTTGGAATGTAGCAGGGGCATTACATAGGCCGAAGGGTAGAACTCGATAGGAAAATGTTCCCCAAGGGCAAGTAAAGGTAGTTTTATCCTGGTCTTCAGGGGCAATTTGGATTTGGTTATATCCGCTGAAGCCGTCCAGGAAAGAAAAGAATTTCTTTCCTGCCAAAGTGTCCAATACTTGATCTATAAACGGGAGAGGGAAGTGATCCTTCTGTGTAGCTTTATTTAACTACCTGTAATCCACGCAAATCATCCATTTTCCATTTTTCTTGGGTACCACCACCAGGGGAGAGACCCATTTACTGTCGGAGATGGGATAGATAAAATTAACATCTAAAAGTTTCTGAAGTTCGGCTTTTACTACCTCTTTTAGATGGGAGTTGAGTCTTCTTTGCGGCTGACGAATAGGTCTTGCATCTTTTTCTATATAGATGTGGTGGGTGCATAATTGAGGATCGATCCCTTTCATGTCAGGGTAATCCCACGCAAATGCTCCTTGATATTTTCGTAACAAATTAACGAGCTTTGTTTCTTGGTCTGGTGTAAGGTTGGCGTTGATATTTAGAGTCTTACCAGGTTCAATTTCCACTACTTTACTATTGGCAACAACAGTCACTGGTATTGTTTGGTCATGTGCATCTTTCAAAGGGTCTTCTTCTAGCTCACTATCAAACGCTGCTTCTATCATAAAACATTATGTGTGAGATCTAGATTCAGTTTGACTAATAAATTTATTGATGACATCATCTTCTGTTTGATCTTTAAAATCTAAAGCCTTCTGTACAGTCAATGGGGATCTGATATTGTTAGTAAGGTATGGCACAGGATACTGATTAGTTTTGATCATTGGCAGGCTTGGTTGTGCTGGAGGATATAGAACTAGATTTTTAACGTCTGGTCCTTTAGTTATGGTTATGTTTCCCTGCCGACAACCAATGTAGGCATCGACAGTAGCAAGCCAAGGTCTTCCTAGAATTAGCAGATGTCCATCTAGTCGGGTTTTTGGATTAATTATTAGGAAATCAGTTGGATATTCCCACAAGTCTACAGAAACCATGACATCATATAGAGTACCTTCTGGTCGAACTACAGATCGATCTGCCAATTCTAGCAAAGTAGAAGTAGGTTCTACTGATGTGATGCCAAGCTTTTGGCAGGTAGAGGTTGTCAAAATATTGATTGCAGCTCCCAGGTCAACTAAAGCATTAGTCAGGGTTTGACCATAGATTTGGACAGTTACAATTGGATTTCCGAGATCTTCGTATTTGATAGGTGTCTCTTTTCCTGATAATAAGTCAGATAAGGTGCCGACTACTTGGACTCTTGGGTTAGTGGCTGTATTCCTCCTTGATTTTTTTATGCACAGTTCTTTTATAGTTTTTACGTATATAGGAATGTCTTGAATGGCTTGGAGGAATGGAATTTTTATGTACAGGTTTTGTAACTCTCCCAAAATGTCAAAGTCTGGATATTGTACTGGTCATGGTATGACTAATCGTTCCGGGAAAGGAGGAGAGGATGTACTTGCATGTTGATGGGTCTGTTCTTTATTTACACCCTCTTGTTGTGGCGGTTGTTCTATTGGTAACTGATCTTCAATGTGAACTGTTTCGTCTCCCTCTGTTTCTATTATACGTCCAGATCGTAACTGAAGATCATTGCACTCCCTTAGGTCAGGTCTGATTTCTGATGTTTCTATGATTTGGAGGGATTGGACCAGTCTATTATTAGGATTGGGATTGGGTTGGGCTGGGAGTTGCGGTCTCAGATTAGACTGGGGGTTTTGTTGTAAGGCTGGCAGAGTCGGTTGAGGGAGTGGAGTAGTTCCTGTTGGCTGATATGTCGATTTTGGCCAATTTGTCTGCTAGGGTGAACCTTGTGAAGTAGGGGGAATCCATTGTGGAGGATATGAGTTATTCTGCCAATACGGTGGGGTGTAGGGA